>JAMRYA010000038.1:0-227831 GCA_024447215.1 Panagrolaimus sp. LJ2400 | reverse complement strand
GTTTACAAAAAGAACGTTTTTTAGATGCTTATGCTAGATAACAAGCTTTTCGAACTAAAGTTCGTGTAAGTTTTTTTTACTTGCTTTGTTGACATTTATTTTTTGTGATTCTTTATTTGCACACATAATTTTTGAATCAGTTAAAGATGTTTGCAAACAAAAAGCAAAATCGATCAACAAAAATGTGAACGATAAAAGAGAGAAGCTAATAAAGTGTGCACTTGAAAAACTGTTAGCTCTTTTTATTTGGATAAACTAAAGCTTCGGCGTTTTCTATGTTCGGTTTGAAGTGGAGCGAGATAAACAAAAGCTTTAAAATAAGATAAAAAGTCTTATAATTTTTGCTCCCTAAAAGTTAAAAAAGCGTATCGGCTTGTACAAAGATATATGAAATCCTATCCAATATGCAAATTTTCGGCAACTGAGAGATAACAATCTGATATGAAAACAAAAATACTTAAAAGTCGTTAATCACAAACTTTTCCAAAAAAGGGTACGGATATATGAAATCCTTTACAATATGCAAATTTTTGGATGACAATAAAAAAAATAACTAAAAAATTTGCTACTATTCTCTCTAAACTCTTCTCTTTTTTTCAGAGACGCCTTGAACATCTTCATGAACTATGGGATAAGCTATTTTTCAAATTACAAGATAAAGGAATTAAACTTCAACAAGCTCTTAAATTGCTACAATTTAATCGGCAATGTGATGAACTACTTTATTGGATTCGTGATAAAGAAGCTTTTGTAACATCAGATGATTTTGGAACTGATTTAGAACATGTTGAAGTAATGCAACGTAAATTTGATGATTTTTTAAAAGAGGTTGAATCCAATACTTATCGATACACTGATGTTAATACTGCAGCCAATAAACTTGTTGATGAAGGACATCCTGATCATGAAGCAATTAATAATAAGCGTGAAGAAGTTAATAATGCATGGCATCGTCTTTCTACTTTAACAACTACCCGACGTGAAGGACTATTTGGTGCACAACAAATTCAACGCTTTAATCGTGATACTGATGAATTGCTTTCATGGATTGCTGAAAAAGAAACCAATCTTTCATCAGATGATTTTGGACGTGATTTAAATAATGTTCAAGCTCTTCAACGTAAACATGAAGGAACCGAACGTGATCTTGAAGCATTAAAAGGAAAAATGGATAAACTTGAACGTGATGCTGATCAACTTGGTCATCAATATCCAGATCGTCGAGATCAAATTGATGGAAAACTTCAAGAAGCACAAACTCGTTGGGCTGATTTACTTCGACAAGCTCAACGTCGTAAAGAAGATCTTAATCGATCATATAATCTTCATCGATTCTTAGCTGATTATCGTGAACTCTCTGATTGGGTTAAAGGAATGAAAGCTTTAATCTCTGCAAATGAACTTGCAAAGGATGTTGCTGGTGCTGAAGCCCTTCTTGAATCCCATCAAGAACATAAAGGGGAAATCGATGCAAGAGCAGATTCCTTTGCACAAACTGCTGAAGCTGGCCAAAAGCTTCTTGATGATGGTGTAAGAGAATCTGGTGATGTTCGAAATTACATGAATCAACTTGCCGAAGAAAAAGCTTCATTGGATAATCTTTGGGAAGAACGTCGTATTCTTTATGAACAATGTATGGATCTTCAACTCTTCTATCGAGATACTGATCAAGCTGAAACATGGATGAATAAGCAAGAAGCTTTCCTTGCAAATGATGATCTTGGAGATTCCTTGGATTCTGTTGAATCACTTCTTAAGAATCATCAAAACTTTGAAAAATCTCTTGCTGCACAAGAAGAAAAGATTCATGCTTTGGATGAATTTGCAACGAAACTTATTGAAGGTCAGCATTATGCTGCAAATGAAGTTGCAAAACGTCGTGAAGCACTTCTTGCTCGTCGACAACAACTCATGAATAAAGCAAGAGATCGTAATGATCGCCTTAAAGAATCATACAATCTACAAGCATTTGATCGAGATTGTGATGAAATGTTGGGATGGATTAATGAAAAGCTTAAAACTGCTAAAGATGAGTCATATCTTGATCCAACAAATATTCGTGGAAAGTTACAAAAGCATCAAAACTTTGAACAAGAACTTCGAGCAAATCGTAATCGTTTAGATGAAATTCAAGGAAATGGACAAGCCTTAATTAATAATGGTCATTATGCACAAGATCATATTCAGGTTCGTAAATATACTTTTACATTTAAGAAACATTAAAATTTTAATATCTGTTTAATTTAAAAACGTTAAAACTTGTTTCACAAAACTACCGTAATTTTAAATTTTTTTATTTTACATAAAAATTACGGTAATTTTGTACAAGATGTTCTGTCGTTTTTTGAAATTAAAAGTTACAGTAGTTTTTGGCTAATACATGCAATTTTTAATAACTGTAAAACGGAAAAATGTTTTTAACACATTTTCATTTAAAAAACGACTAATAAGAATAAATTAGCATAACAATTAAAAATTATGCAAGAATACTTTTTTAATACTTTGATTAAAAACGTATATTCTTATTTCACACCTTTCCATTTTTAGAATCGCCTTGGTGAAGTTGATCAACTTTGGGAAGAGCTTATTCAAGCAACAGCTTTCAAAGGCACAAAACTTAATGAAGCAAATGAAGAACAACTTTTCAATCGTAATGTTGAAGATGTTGAGCTTTGGCTTAGTGAACTTGAAGGACAACTTGCAAGTGAAGATTTTGGAAAAGATCTTGTATCTGTACAAAATCTTCAAAAGAAACTTGCCCATCTTGAAAGTGATTATAATGCTCATAATGATCGAATTGAAGCAATCAAAAATCAAACTCGACAATTCCAAGATTCTGGCCATTTCAATGCTCCACTTATCCTTCGCAAACAAGAAGGTCTTTCTTCAAGATTTGAATCACTTCGTGATCCTCTTGAACGCAGAAAGCAAAAGCTTGCTGAATCCCTTCACGGCAATCAACTCTTCCGTGATATTGAAGATGAACTTTCATGGATTCGTGAAAAGGAGCAAATTGCTGCAAGCACAAATCGTGGTCGTGATTTAACTGGTGTTCAAAATTTGATCAAGAAACAACGTGCATTAATCCTTGAAATCAATAATCATGAACCAGCAGTTGATAAGGTTGCTGAAAATGCTGATGCCATGATTAAATCTGGTCACTTTTTGGCACCAGATATTCGTGAAAAATTAGCACAACTAAAAGATAATTGGAGAAATCTTAAAGCTAAAGCAGAAAAGAGACTTCAAGAACTTGGTGAATCTGAACAAGCTCATAAATATCTTGCGGATGCAAATGATGCTGAATCATGGATGCGTGAAAAGGAACCTGTTGTTGGTAATACTGATTACGGAAAAGATGAAGATTCTGCCGAATCATTAATGAAGAAACATCGTGCTTTGATGTCAGATTTGGAAGGCTACAAAAATAAAATTGAAGATTTACGTACACAAGCTGGTCAATGCAAATACCAAGAACAACCTGGTGGACAACTCGGCAAAGAATGTGTTGTTGCATTATATGATTATGTTGAAAAATCACCACGAGAAGTTTCAATGAAGAAAGGAGATATCCTTACACTTCTTAATTCCAACAACAAAGATTGGTGGAAGGTTGAAGTTAATGATCGCCAAGGATTCGTCCCAGCTGCTTATGTTAAACGTGTAGAACCTGGTTCAACTCATTACCATGCAGCTACAACTGGTCAACAACCATCTTCAATAAATGCTCGACAAAATCAAATTGAAGATCAATATCAAAAACTTCTTATGCTTGGTGAACAACGTCGTCGAAAGCTTGAGGAATCATGCAAAGGATATCAACTTCTTCGTGAAGCTAATGATCTTGCTGAATGGATTCGTTCACGTGAAGCTGTTGCTCGACAACAAGAAATTGGAACAGATTTAGAAGAAGTTGAAGTACTTCAAAAGAAATTCGATGACTTCAAAGGTGATTTGAAAGCCAATGAAGTTCGACTTCAAGAAATGAATCAAATTGCTACCGCTCTTACTGCAGTTGGACAAACTGAAACAGCTGTTCGAATTCGTCAACAAATTGAAGAACTTAATAATCGTTGGAAAGAACTTGAAAAGCAAGCAGATGTTCGCGAACAACAACTTGGTTCTGCACATGAAGTACAACGATTCCATCGTGATATTGATGAAACACGTGATTGGATTCAAGAAAAGAATGATGCTCTTGATAGTGATGACTTTGGTCGAGATTTACGTTCAGTACAAGCTCTTCAACGTAAACATGAAGGTGTTGAACGTGATTTGGCAGCTTTGAATGATCAAATTAAACGCTTGGATGAAAAAGCTAATAAGCTTCGTCAAACCCATCCAGAAGCTGCTGAACAAATTTATGATCTTCAACGACAAATCAATGAACAATGGAATCACCTTACAGCTAAAGCTAATTCCCGTAAAGAAAAACTTCTTGAATCATATGATTACCAACGATTTATCAGTGATTACAATGATCTTATGCAATGGATTAATGGTATGAATCAACTTATTAGCTCTGAAGAACTTGCAAATGATGCCAATGGAGCTGAAGCTTTACTTGAACGTCATCAAGAATATCGTACTGAAATTAATGCTCGTTCAGCAACTTTCCAAGCTTTTGATCAATTCGGTCGACAATTGATTAATTCTGGTCATTATGCTTCCAATGATGTTGCAAAGCACCTTAAAGATGTTGAAGATGCTCGACGTCGACTTGAAGATGCTTGGATTCAACGCCGTCAAATTCTTGATCAATGCCTTGAATTACAATTATTCTATCGTGATTGTGAACAAGCTGATACATGGATGACTGCTCGTGAAGCCTTCCTTAATCAAGAAGATGCAACTGATAATGTTGAATCATTAATTAAAAAGCATGAAGATTTTGATAAAGCTATTGCATCACAACAAGAAAAGATCAATAATTTAACTGATTTTGCTAATCGTTTAATTGCAAATAATCATTATGATGCTCCAGCTATCAATGAAAAACAACAAGATATTCAAGATCGTTGGGAACGCTTGAAGCAACAACTTGTCGCAAAACGTTCTAAACTTGGTGAATCACAAACTCTTCAACAATTCAGTCGTGATGCTGATGAAATTGAAAACTGGATTTCAGAAAAGATCCAAATTGCTCAAGAAGAATCATACCGTGATCCTACAAATATTGCTCAAAAACATCAAAAGCAACAAGCCTTTGAAGCTGAACTTGCAGCAAATGCTGATCGAATTCAAACTCTTATTTCTGCAGGTGAAAAACTTATTAAATCTGCAAAATGTGGTGGTGGAGAAGGAGCTGTTGCAAATCGACTTCAAACTCTTCAAGATCAATGGGAAATGCTTGTTAAAACTTCAACACAAAAATCTCATCGCCTCAAGGAAGCAAATAAACAAAAATCATTTATGGCTTCAGTCAAAGATTTGGAATTCTGGCTTGGTGAAGTTGAAACACTTCTTCGTTCAGATGATTATGGCCGAGATTTAATTTCAATTGAAAATCTTCTTAAAAAGCATCAACTTCTTGAAGCTGATATTGCACAACATGCTGATCGTATCAAAGATATGAATAATGAAGCCAATTCTTTACTAGAAGCAGATCAATTTGATCAAGATCAAATTGATCAACGTCGCCATAATATCAATGATCGATATGCCCGTGTTAAAGATTTAGCAAGTAAACGCCGTGAAGAACTTAATAAATCTCTTACCATTCATCAATTCCTTCGTGATATTGATGAAGAAGAATCGTGGATCAAGGAAAAGAAACTGCTAGTTTCTTCTGGGGATTATGGCAGAGATTTAACTGGTGTACAAAATCTTAAACGTAAACATCGTCGTTTGGATAATGAAGTAGCATCGCATGAAACTCAAGTTCAACTTGTTCGTGCTAAAGGCTTGGAACTTATGCAAGCATCAGAATATGCTGGACCAGAAATTAAAAAGCGTATGGATGCTCTAGAAGAAAATTGGGAACAAATTCGTCATCTTGCTGGTGATCGTAAGCAAAAGCTTGAAGAATCTGAAACATTCCAAAATTTCCTTGGTAAACTTGAAGAAGAAGAAGCATGGCTCAATGAAAAGCAACAAATTTTATCTTCAAATAATTTCGGAGATAATATGGCAGCTGTACAAGGTCTTCAAAAGAAGCATGAATCATTTGTTGTTGATTTAGATGTCCATCAAAATCGTATTCGTGATTTAATTACTTCTGGACAACAGCTGATTGATTCTGGAAATCATCATACTCCAACAATTCGTGCTCGACTTGAACAACTTGAACATCATTTTGCTGAAATTCAAAATCTTGCACGTATTCGTCAACAACGTCTTCGTGATAATTCTGCTTACTTACAATTCAAATGGAAATGTGATGTTGTTGAATCATGGATACAAGAAAAAGAAGGACAAGTTCGAAGTGAAGATTATGGTAGAGATTTATCATCTGTTCAACTACTTCTTACTAAACAAGATGCTTTTGATGCTGGGCTTAATGCTTTTGAACATGAAGGTATTCAGCGAATTAATGAACTTAAAGATCAACTTATCCGTTCACAACATGTTCAATCTGATGCTATCCAAAAACAATATGAACATGTTATTAATCGTTGGCAGAAGCTTCTTAATAATAGCTTAGCACGTCGTGAAAAACTTATCCGAATGCAAGAACATTTCAAACAAATAGAAGATCTTTTCCTTACTTTTGCAAAGAAGGCATCAGCTTTCAATTCATGGTTTGAAAATGCTGAAGAAGATTTAACTGATCCAGTTCGATGTAATAGCTTAGAAGAAATTCGTGCCCTTCGAGAAGCTCATGCAACATTCCAAACTTCTCTTGTTAATGCTGAAGAAGATTTCCGCCAATTACAAGATCTTGATCGACAAATTAAGGCACAAAATGTTGGTCCTAATCCATATACATGGTTTACAATGCCTGCTTTGGAAGAAACATGGCAAAATCTGCAAAAAATTATTAAAGAACGTGAACAAGAACTTGCTAAAGAACATCGTCGACAAGAAGAAAATGATAAACTTCGACGTGAATTTGCTCGTTTAGCTAATGAATTCCATGATTGGCTTACCAATACTCGAACAGATATGATGGAAGCTAATGGCTCACTTGAACAACAACTTGAAAATCTTCGTCGTAAAGCTGGTGAAATTAAACAAAAACGTAATCAACTTAAAGTTATTGAAGATCATGGTGCATATTTGGAAGAGCGACTTATCCTTGATAATCGACATACTGAACATTCAACCGTTGGTCTTGCACAAGCTTGGGACCAATTGGATCAATTATGTATGCGTATGCAACATAATCTTGAACAACAAATTCAAGCTCGTAATCAATCTGGTGTTACTGAAGAAGCTTTGAGAGAATTCTCTATGATGTTTAAACACTTTGATAAAGTAAGTTTTTATATAACAAAAAAGTTACAGTATGTAAATTTTTGTTATTTATAGGAGAAGCTTGGCCGTCTTGATCATCAACAGTTCAAGAGCTGTCTCAGAGCCCTTGGGTATGATTTGCCAATGGTTGATGAAGGACAACCAGAACCAGAATTCCAAAGAATTTTGGATGTTGTTGATCCAAATCGGTAAGAATTGTTTTAAAAAATTAATAACAAGAAAATGCTAAACTATGCAAATTTACCTCAAACAGCTTATTTATTTTTTTAAAAAACTTTATGCAAACTTTTTAAAAATATTCAAATTTATCCAAATATTCGTAAACTAGCTAATTTATGCAAATTTTTAGTGATGGATATGTTACCCTCCAAGAGTATATGAGCTTTATGATTAATAAAGAAACTGAAAATGTTCGATCAAGTGAAGATATTGAAATGGCATTCCGAGCTCTTAGCAAAGATTTCCGTCCATATGTTACTGCTGAAGAACTTTATGCTGTAAGATTGTCCCCTCTTTATCCCCTTCTTATCCTAATCCGTTCCTCTCTCTTTTCAGAATCTTACACCTGAACAAGCTGAATACTGTATTAAACGAATGAATCCATATGTTGAATCAGCAACAGGTCGAACCATTCAAGGTGCCCTTGATTACGAAACATTTGTTCAAGAATTATTCCAACAATAAGAATAACGAATTATTTTTGTTGTAGCTTAATTTTTTTTCGAATTTCGATACTTTTTTTTATAACCAGTATATATTTCTTTATTATAGCTTATTTTTATTTATTATTTTAAATTTCAATTTTTTTGCAGGCAAAAGCTGCCGTCCAATTTTTTATTAATTTTTTTGCAGCAGTATTTTTTATTCAACGACTGCTTTCTCTTTTTTTATGTAACGCTTTTTGCTAATAAAAACTTTTGTAACGAAATTCTTACAAATATGCGCATATGATAAACAAGAAGAAGCAATTACAATGGCTCACAAAAGTTTCTGTCCGTTTTTTTTCAATTTGACTCATAAATCCGTCTTACAGAAAAATAGAAAAAAAAGCTTATAATTTATTACAGATTTATAAGTTATATAGCTGTTAATTTAAACGTAGTAGTTTCAAGAAGAAGCAATATCCGTTTCATAGAAAGCTCCAAAAAATTGATTATTTTCAAAATGTTCAAGCTAAACATAAAAAATGAGCAGACCCGACTGCTGTACAATAAAAAATTTCATTTTATATCTTTTGATTGAAAAGCCTACCATATTTATTTTTATTGTAGAGAGTTTTTATGCTTTACAAAATTTTTATCACATGCAAGAAATTTTTGACTTCAAGAATTTCAATACAACATTATTAAAATTTTATTATTAAGAAAGTGTGATTTTTTGTAGCGCCTCAATTTTGAATAATGTTGTGTATCACGAAAAAAAACTTTCTTTTCAGAATGTTTTGAACGTAAATCTTCTCAACAACAAAAAGTATCGTATTGGAATTGATTGCTCTACAAAGTCAAACTCTTTATTAAATTTTTTTTAAAAAATCGTTATATTGTAAAATGCCATGTTTTGTTTTTTGCATATGTTTTCTATAAACTTTTTGTTTTATTTACAGATGTTGTGACAGATTTTACAAAATGTAAAAAATGCTTGTCCTTAAGAATATGTGTAATGTGTACTTACATGGAAAACATGTAGGTGCATATTTTCAACGTATTGAATGCATTGAAAAGAGTTTGGGAATGATAGTAAATGAATTGTCAGACTTTTTTCGTTATTCTATTTCTTCTTTTTTTGAACGCAACATTTTCGAGCGTCCAGCTGTAGTAAGAGAAAATCGTCTAGTCTTTCCTATGAAAGAGAAATCACGTGAAAACAATTCTTTGCTTTTATCCTCTTCCTCATTTTTTTCTCTGCATTTTTTTTGCAACAACAAACACTGGCCGTTTCTTTTTGACACAAAGGCTTTCAGAGTCGTCTCTTTTTTTAAGTTTTGCAATTTTTTTGTTAGCTTTTTAAATAAAAGCAATGTTATTGTTTCCCGTTGATTCATTTTTAATGCTTACGAGTTTTCAAACAATTTAAATTTAAAAGTTACTATGTAATAAAAAAGGGACTTTTTTGAAAAAAGAATTTTTTGTTTGAAGTTGGAACAAAAATTGAAAAAATATGTTTTTTTTTGTTTCGTCCCTCTCTTTTGCCTTCTTGTGTTTGGCATATTTTTAAATAAAAAGCAACTGCAACAAGAAAAAGAAGACTATTGAGTTGCTTTTTTGTTGTTGCTTTTTTCTGTGTTCTTTCATTTGCATACTTTTTTTTGCACTGACATTCCAGAAAATAGATTTGAAAAAATGTTGTTTTTTTATCTGTAACATTAAAAAAAACTAGCATTACAGTATCCTAATAAAACAAAAAAATATATATAAACAGTAGCAAATTTCTATACCATTTTTCCCACTATAAAACTTGCATATTTTGTTTTCATGCCCTGTTGAAGTTGTTACTGGTCGATTCAAGAAATGTTTAAAAACACTTAGCTTTCAAATAATCTATTTGTGATTAAATTATCCTGAAACAAGTTTTTTTCAAGACTCCAAAAATTTATAGGCAATGGATGAAATTCAGTATTTGGGTGATAGTGATTCTTTATCACCTTTATTACCTGATGGAAATGATAATGCACGTTCATCATCATCAGAAGAAGCAAAATTTAAGCGACAAGCAAATATTCAAGAATTATTTGAAAGTGAACAACAATATATTTCTGATTTAACACTTATTGTTGAGAAATATATGGAAGAGCTATCAAATATTCAATTAACAGAATCTCAATTAAAAAATTATAAATTAATATTTGGAAATATTCCAGTAATATTAGAATTTCATAAAACTTCCTTTGTTAAAGAAATTGAAAAATCTCTTGCAAATTATGAAACTGCAGGTTTAGCGTTTATTAAATATGTAAGTTTTTTTTGTATCGAATTTTGTAAATTTTCGATTTGGGACAAGTTTTAATTTTTAATTCATTGACTTTGATTAATTTCTGAAAGTTACAGTTTTCATTTTTAAGCAAACTTGCAGTGGTAGACAGAAGTTTCCCGTCACATTGAATTTTTTTTTATATCTTTGCTATATTAGAATGTTCCTAAAACGCTCTAACAAAATAAATATTTTATTAATAGACGTGTCACAAAATTTCAATTTCTGGTTATCACACTAGAAAAAAAAATTTACAAAAATTACAATAATGTTTGTCAATGTAAAAATAATTCGATCTTCAAATTGCGGCCTCGCTAATTCTTGATGCAATTTTTACATTTTAGGATCGACGTTTATATACTTATTACGCTAGTAAATATTGTTTAAATAAACCAAAATCTGATTTCATAATATCTCAAGAACAGGCAAAACAATTTTTCAATGATATTCATCTTCGAACATTTGGTGGAGATGAAAAGAAAAAACTATCAAATTTATTGCTGAAACCAATCCTACGTATAAAGAAATATCAACGATTCTTGAGTGATATTCGAAAATATACTGAGGTAGCTGGTGATCCAGTTGATGCATTAGATAAAGGATTGGATGTTATAAATCGTAACTCTAAAAAATGTGATGATATAATTGAATTAGGAAGATTAACAAATATGAGTGGAAGTTTGAATAGCCTTGGATTTTTGGCATTTCATGTAAGTTTGTAAATGCGTTTTTTATCATTGGTCAACAATCGTTGTGGTTTGGGGAACAAATTTATATCACTTTTGAACTTCACTATATCTTTTGACCCCATTTTGAACCTAAACAACACCTTAAACCTCGAAAAATAATAAAAAAAATGGAAAAAAGCTTGAAAATTTCGTGGAAAATCGTACAAAATTGTGAAAAGACGTGGAAAATTTAATACGATTTTCCACGATTTTTTGTCATTTTTGGGGGGCTTGGGTGTTGTTTAGGTTCCAGATGGGGTCAAAGAATATATTGAGGGTCAAAAATGATATATATCAGTCTCCCTAACCACAACGATCCCCTAGTTAAAAAATGAAATTGTTTTGTAAAATAGCTTTACTTTTTTGAAAAAACTCGCCATTTTTGAGAGTTTAAACGATAATTAGTATAAAAAATCATAAATTTTGGCGTAAACCGATAGCCAATATCATAGTTGATAATAATAGATATAATTATAACTCGTCAATTAATTGATTCCTATTTAAAACCGGCGAGCTTTCCAACAAACCCTTTTATAATCTTGACCCGTGGTTTTGTTTTTTTTGACGGCATAATTACTACAACTATATTTATTTTTCTAGGATTTTCTACAAATATCTGAAAATGTACCATCTCAACCCTTTAATGGAAAAGAAAGTATTATATTTATCTTTGAAAATTCTTGTGTCATTGCTTCAGTAATACCAAAAATGAATGAATCTAGTTTACCGATATATGATTTCAAAGTTCAAATTATGGTATGCATTTTTTTTGCAAAACTTTATTTATTGTACCGTTGTTTTTTAGGCCAATAATTTATCATTTGAAGAAGTACCTAATGAGCCATTGAGATTTATCCTTCGAAGTAATTATCCAAGGCAACAAGCTGCATTTTTATGTCAAGTAAATTCTTTAAAAGTGAAAGTAGAATGGCTATCAAATATTAATGAATTCTTCAAAAGACAAAAAATAACCGAAACTGCAGCGTTAATGCAAAATTCAAAAATATCTTTCCCAGTAAGTTTAAAAATCGGAATTTTGCTACGATATTCTTCTTTGGCAAGTTTTATGGATTATTCAAAAAAACATTTAGTAATGATAATTACGCATAATTTTTGTAAATATAAGTTTTTTTAGGGAAATCGAGAATATCGTGCACGACTAATCAATGGAAAATATGAAGTTGTTTCATTTGAACGAAAAAATCAACTTAATCCAGAAGATGAAGCAATTCAAAAATTTGAAAATGCAAAATATCGCCCTGTATTATTTTCTATTGTCACAAATTATGATTATGATGGCGCTTTTGATGATGATTGCCCTCTTAAAAAAAGAGACGACTCTGAAAGCCTTTGTGTCAAAAAGAAACGGCCAGTGTTTGTTGTTGCAAAAAAAATGCAGAGAAAAAAATGAGGAAGAGGATAAAAGCAAAGAATTGTTTTCACGTGATTTCTCTTTCATAGGAAAGACTAGACGATTTTCTCTTACTACAGCTGGACGCTCGAAAATGTTGCGTTCAAAAAAAGAAGAAATAGAATAACGAAAAAAGTCTGACAATTCATTTACTATCATTCCCAAACTCTTTTCAATGCATTCAATACGTTGAAAATATGCACCTACATGTTTTCCATGTAAGTACACATTACACATATTCTTAAGGACAAGCATTTTTTACATTTTGTAAAATCTGTCACAACATCTGTAAATAAAACAAAAAGTTTATAGAAAACATATGCAAAAAACAAAACATGGCATTTTACAATATAACGATTTTTTAAAAAAAATTTAATAAAGAGTTTGACTTTGTAGAGCAATCAATTCCAATACGATACTTTTTGTTGTTGAGAAGATTTACGTTCAAAACATTCTGAAAAGAAAGTTTTTTTTCGTGATACACAACATTATTCAAAATTGAGGCGCTACAAAAAATCACACTTTCTTAATAATAAAATTTTAATAATGTTGTATTGAAATTCTTGAAGTCAAAAATTTCTTGCATGTGATAAAAATTTTGTAAAGCATAAAAACTCTCTACAATAAAAATAAATATGGTAGGCTTTTCAATCAAAAGATATAAAATGAAATTTTTTATTGTACAGCAGTCGGGTCTGCTCATTTTTTATGTTTAGCTTGAACATTTTGAAAATAATCAATTTTTTGGAGCTTTCTATGAAACGGATATTGCTTCTTCTTGAAACTACTACGTTTAAATTAACAGCTATATAACTTATAAATCTGTAATAAATTATAAGCTTTTTTTTCTATTTTTCTGTAAGACGGATTTATGAGTCAAATTGAAAAAAAACGGACAGAAACTTTTGTGAGCCATTGTAATTGCTTCTTCTTGTTTATCATATGCGCATATTTGTAAGAATTTCGTTACAAAAGTTTTTATTAGCAAAAAGCGTTACATAAAAAAAGAGAAAGCAGTCGTTGAATAAAAAATACTGCTGCAAAAAAATTAATAAAAAATTGGACGGCAGCTTTTGCCTGCAAAAAAATTGAAATTTAAAATAATAAATAAAAATAAGCTATAATAAAGAAATATATACTGGTTATAAAAAAAAGTATCGAAATTCGAAAAAAAATTAAGCTACAACAAAAATAATTCGTTATTCTTATTGTTGGAATAATTCTTGAACAAATGTTTCGTAATCAAGGGCACCTTGAATGGTTCGACCTGTTGCTGATTCAACATATGGATTCATTCGTTTAATACAGTATTCAGCTTGTTCAGGTGTAAGATTCTGAAAAGAGAGAGGAACGGATTAGGATAAGAAGGGGATAAAGAGGGGACAATCTTACAGCATAAAGTTCTTCAGCAGTAACATATGGACGGAAATCTTTGCTAAGAGCTCGGAATGCCATTTCAATATCTTCACTTGATCGAACATTTTCAGTTTCTTTATTAATCATAAAGCTCATATACTCTTGGAGGGTAACATATCCATCACTAAAAATTTGCATAAATTAGCTAGTTTACGAATATTTGGATAAATTTGAATATTTTTAAAAAGTTTGCATAAAGTTTTTTAAAAAAATAAATAAGCTGTTTGAGGTAAATTTGCATAGTTTAGCATTTTCTTGTTATTAATTTTTTAAAACAATTCTTACCGATTTGGATCAACAACATCCAAAATTCTTTGGAATTCTGGTTCTGGTTGTCCTTCATCAACCATTGGCAAATCATACCCAAGGGCTCTGAGACAGCTCTTGAACTGTTGATGATCAAGACGGCCAAGCTTCTCCTATAAATAACAAAAATTTACATACTGTAACTTTTTTGTTATATAAAAACTTACTTTATCAAAGTGTTTAAACATCATAGAGAATTCTCTCAAAGCTTCTTCAGTAACACCAGATTGATTACGAGCTTGAATTTGTTGTTCAAGATTATGTTGCATACGCATACATAATTGATCCAATTGGTCCCAAGCTTGTGCAAGACCAACGGTTGAATGTTCAGTATGTCGATTATCAAGGATAAGTCGCTCTTCCAAATATGCACCATGATCTTCAATAACTTTAAGTTGATTACGTTTTTGTTTAATTTCACCAGCTTTACGACGAAGATTTTCAAGTTGTTGTTCAAGTGAGCCATTAGCTTCCATCATATCTGTTCGAGTATTGGTAAGCCAATCATGGAATTCATTAGCTAAACGAGCAAATTCACGTCGAAGTTTATCATTTTCTTCTTGTCGACGATGTTCTTTAGCAAGTTCTTGTTCACGTTCTTTAATAATTTTTTGCAGATTTTGCCATGTTTCTTCCAAAGCAGGCATTGTAAACCATGTATATGGATTAGGACCAACATTTTGTGCCTTAATTTGTCGATCAAGATCTTGTAATTGGCGGAAATCTTCTTCAGCATTAACAAGAGAAGTTTGGAATGTTGCATGAGCTTCTCGAAGGGCACGAATTTCTTCTAAGCTATTACATCGAACTGGATCAGTTAAATCTTCTTCAGCATTTTCAAACCATGAATTGAAAGCTGATGCCTTCTTTGCAAAAGTAAGGAAAAGATCTTCTATTTGTTTGAAATGTTCTTGCATTCGGATAAGTTTTTCACGACGTGCTAAGCTATTATTAAGAAGCTTCTGCCAACGATTAATAACATGTTCATATTGTTTTTGGATAGCATCAGATTGAACATGTTGTGAACGGATAAGTTGATCTTTAAGTTCATTAATTCGCTGAATACCTTCATGTTCAAAAGCATTAAGCCCAGCATCAAAAGCATCTTGTTTAGTAAGAAGTAGTTGAACAGATGATAAATCTCTACCATAATCTTCACTTCGAACTTGTCCTTCTTTTTCTTGTATCCATGATTCAACAACATCACATTTCCATTTGAATTGTAAGTAAGCAGAATTATCACGAAGACGTTGTTGACGAATACGTGCAAGATTTTGAATTTCAGCAAAATGATGTTCAAGTTGTTCAAGTCGAGCACGAATTGTTGGAGTATGATGATTTCCAGAATCAATCAGCTGTTGTCCAGAAGTAATTAAATCACGAATACGATTTTGATGGACATCTAAATCAACAACAAATGATTCATGCTTCTTTTGAAGACCTTGTACAGCTGCCATATTATCTCCGAAATTATTTGAAGATAAAATTTGTTGCTTTTCATTGAGCCATGCTTCTTCTTCTTCAAGTTTACCAAGGAAATTTTGGAATGTTTCAGATTCTTCAAGCTTTTGCTTACGATCACCAGCAAGATGACGAATTTGTTCCCAATTTTCTTCTAGAGCATCCATACGCTTTTTAATTTCTGGTCCAGCATATTCTGATGCTTGCATAAGTTCCAAGCCTTTAGCACGAACAAGTTGAACTTGAGTTTCATGCGATGCTACTTCATTATCCAAACGACGATGTTTACGTTTAAGATTTTGTACACCAGTTAAATCTCTGCCATAATCCCCAGAAGAAACTAGCAGTTTCTTTTCCTTGATCCACGATTCTTCTTCATCAATATCACGAAGGAATTGATGAATGGTAAGAGATTTATTAAGTTCTTCACGGCGTTTACTTGCTAAATCTTTAACACGGGCATATCGATCATTGATATTATGGCGACGTTGATCAATTTGATCTTGATCAAATTGATCTGCTTCTAGTAAAGAATTGGCTTCATTATTCATATCTTTGATACGATCAGCATGTTGTGCAATATCAGCTTCAAGAAGTTGATGCTTTTTAAGAAGATTTTCAATTGAAATTAAATCTCGGCCATAATCATCTGAACGAAGAAGTGTTTCAACTTCACCAAGCCAGAATTCCAAATCTTTGACTGAAGCCATAAATGATTTTTGTTTATTTGCTTCCTTGAGGCGATGAGATTTTTGTGTTGAAGTTTTAACAAGCATTTCCCATTGATCTTGAAGAGTTTGAAGTCGATTTGCAACAGCTCCTTCTCCACCACCACATTTTGCAGATTTAATAAGTTTTTCACCTGCAGAAATAAGAGTTTGAATTCGATCAGCATTTGCTGCAAGTTCAGCTTCAAAGGCTTGTTGCTTTTGATGTTTTTGAGCAATATTTGTAGGATCACGGTATGATTCTTCTTGAGCAATTTGGATCTTTTCTGAAATCCAGTTTTCAATTTCATCAGCATCACGACTGAATTGTTGAAGAGTTTGTGATTCACCAAGTTTAGAACGTTTTGCGACAAGTTGTTGCTTCAAGCGTTCCCAACGATCTTGAATATCTTGTTGTTTTTCATTGATAGCTGGAGCATCATAATGATTATTTGCAATTAAACGATTAGCAAAATCAGTTAAATTATTGATCTTTTCTTGTTGTGATGCAATAGCTTTATCAAAATCTTCATGCTTTTTAATTAATGATTCAACATTATCAGTTGCATCTTCTTGATTAAGGAAGGCTTCACGAGCAGTCATCCATGTATCAGCTTGTTCACAATCACGATAGAATAATTGTAATTCAAGGCATTGATCAAGAATTTGACGGCGTTGAATCCAAGCATCTTCAAGTCGACGTCGAGCATCTTCAACATCTTTAAGGTGCTTTGCAACATCATTGGAAGCATAATGACCAGAATTAATCAATTGTCGACCGAATTGATCAAAAGCTTGGAAAGTTGCTGAACGAGCATTAATTTCAGTACGATATTCTTGATGACGTTCAAGTAAAGCTTCAGCTCCATTGGCATCATTTGCAAGTTCTTCAGAGCTAATAAGTTGATTCATACCATTAATCCATTGCATAAGATCATTGTAATCACTGATAAATCGTTGGTAATCATATGATTCAAGAAGTTTTTCTTTACGGGAATTAGCTTTAGCTGTAAGGTGATTCCATTGTTCATTGATTTGTCGTTGAAGATCATAAATTTGTTCAGCAGCTTCTGGATGGGTTTGACGAAGCTTATTAGCTTTTTCATCCAAGCGTTTAATTTGATCATTCAAAGCTGCCAAATCACGTTCAACACCTTCATGTTTACGTTGAAGAGCTTGTACTGAACGTAAATCTCGACCAAAGTCATCACTATCAAGAGCATCATTCTTTTCTTGAATCCAATCACGTGTTTCATCAATATCACGATGGAATCGTTGTACTTCATGTGCAGAACCAAGTTGTTGTTCGCGAACATCTGCTTGCTTTTCAAGTTCTTTCCAACGATTATTAAGTTCTTCAATTTGTTGACGAATTCGAACAGCTGTTTCAGTTTGTCCAACTGCAGTAAGAGCGGTAGCAATTTGATTCATTTCTTGAAGTCGAACTTCATTGGCTTTCAAATCACCTTTGAAGTCATCGAATTTCTTTTGAAGTACTTCAACTTCTTCTAAATCTGTTCCAATTTCTTGTTGTCGAGCAACAGCTTCACGTGAACGAATCCATTCAGCAAGATCATTAGCTTCACGAAGAAGTTGATATCCTTTGCATGATTCCTCAAGCTTTCGACGACGTTGTTCACCAAGCATAAGAAGTTTTTGATATTGATCTTCAATTTGATTTTGTCGAGCATTTATTGAAGATGGTTGTTGACCAGTTGTAGCTGCATGGTAATGAGTTGAACCAGGTTCTACACGTTTAACATAAGCAGCTGGGACGAATCCTTGGCGATCATTAACTTCAACCTTCCACCAATCTTTGTTGTTGGAATTAAGAAGTGTAAGGATATCTCCTTTCTTCATTGA
Source organism: Panagrolaimus sp. LJ2400 (assembly GCA_024447215.1). NCBI lineage: Eukaryota > Metazoa > Nematoda > Chromadorea > Rhabditida > Panagrolaimidae > Panagrolaimus > Panagrolaimus sp. LJ2400. The sequence goes on along the minus strand of JAMRYA010000038.1, from coordinate 209,556 downwards.
AACTTCTCGTGGTGATTTTTCAACATAATCATATAATGCAACAACACATTCTTTGCCGAGTTGTCCACCAGGTTGTTCTTGGTATTTGCATTGACCAGCTTGTGTACGTAAATCTTCAATTTTATTTTTGTAGCCTTCCAAATCTGACATCAAAGCACGATGTTTCTTCATTAATGATTCGGCAGAATCTTCATCTTTTCCGTAATCAGTATTACCAACAACAGGTTCCTTTTCACGCATCCATGATTCAGCATCATTTGCATCCGCAAGATATTTATGAGCTTGTTCAGATTCACCAAGTTCTTGAAGTCTCTTTTCTGCTTTAGCTTTAAGATTTCTCCAATTATCTTTTAGTTGTGCTAATTTTTCACGAATATCTGGTGCCAAAAAGTGACCAGATTTAATCATGGCATCAGCATTTTCAGCAACCTTATCAACTGCTGGTTCATGATTATTGATTTCAAGGATTAATGCACGTTGTTTCTTGATCAAATTTTGAACACCAGTTAAATCACGACCACGATTTGTGCTTGCAGCAATTTGCTCCTTTTCACGAATCCATGAAAGTTCATCTTCAATATCACGGAAGAGTTGATTGCCGTGAAGGGATTCAGCAAGCTTTTGCTTTCTGCGTTCAAGAGGATCACGAAGTGATTCAAATCTTGAAGAAAGACCTTCTTGTTTGCGAAGGATAAGTGGAGCATTGAAATGGCCAGAATCTTGGAATTGTCGAGTTTGATTTTTGATTGCTTCAATTCGATCATTATGAGCATTATAATCACTTTCAAGATGGGCAAGTTTCTTTTGAAGATTTTGTACAGATACAAGATCTTTTCCAAAATCTTCACTTGCAAGTTGTCCTTCAAGTTCACTAAGCCAAAGCTCAACATCTTCAACATTACGATTGAAAAGTTGTTCTTCATTTGCTTCATTAAGTTTTGTGCCTTTGAAAGCTGTTGCTTGAATAAGCTCTTCCCAAAGTTGATCAACTTCACCAAGGCGATTCTAAAAATGGAAAGGTGTGAAATAAGAATATACGTTTTTAATCAAAGTATTAAAAAAGTATTCTTGCATAATTTTTAATTGTTATGCTAATTTATTCTTATTAGTCGTTTTTTAAATGAAAATGTGTTAAAAACATTTTTCCGTTTTACAGTTATTAAAAATTGCATGTATTAGCCAAAAACTACTGTAACTTTTAATTTCAAAAAACGACAGAACATCTTGTACAAAATTACCGTAATTTTTATGTAAAATAAAAAAATTTAAAATTACGGTAGTTTTGTGAAACAAGTTTTAACGTTTTTAAATTAAACAGATATTAAAATTTTAATGTTTCTTAAATGTAAAAGTATATTTACGAACCTGAATATGATCTTGTGCATAATGACCATTATTAATTAAGGCTTGTCCATTTCCTTGAATTTCATCTAAACGATTACGATTTGCTCGAAGTTCTTGTTCAAAGTTTTGATGCTTTTGTAACTTTCCACGAATATTTGTTGGATCAAGATATGACTCATCTTTAGCAGTTTTAAGCTTTTCATTAATCCATCCCAACATTTCATCACAATCTCGATCAAATGCTTGTAGATTGTATGATTCTTTAAGGCGATCATTACGATCTCTTGCTTTATTCATGAGTTGTTGTCGACGAGCAAGAAGTGCTTCACGACGTTTTGCAACTTCATTTGCAGCATAATGCTGACCTTCAATAAGTTTCGTTGCAAATTCATCCAAAGCATGAATCTTTTCTTCTTGTGCAGCAAGAGATTTTTCAAAGTTTTGATGATTCTTAAGAAGTGATTCAACAGAATCCAAGGAATCTCCAAGATCATCATTTGCAAGGAAAGCTTCTTGCTTATTCATCCATGTTTCAGCTTGATCAGTATCTCGATAGAAGAGTTGAAGATCCATACATTGTTCATAAAGAATACGACGTTCTTCCCAAAGATTATCCAATGAAGCTTTTTCTTCGGCAAGTTGATTCATGTAATTTCGAACATCACCAGATTCTCTTACACCATCATCAAGAAGCTTTTGGCCAGCTTCAGCAGTTTGTGCAAAGGAATCTGCTCTTGCATCGATTTCCCCTTTATGTTCTTGATGGGATTCAAGAAGGGCTTCAGCACCAGCAACATCCTTTGCAAGTTCATTTGCAGAGATTAAAGCTTTCATTCCTTTAACCCAATCAGAGAGTTCACGATAATCAGCTAAGAATCGATGAAGATTATATGATCGATTAAGATCTTCTTTACGACGTTGAGCTTGTCGAAGTAAATCAGCCCAACGAGTTTGTGCTTCTTGAAGTTTTCCATCAATTTGATCTCGACGATCTGGATATTGATGACCAAGTTGATCAGCATCACGTTCAAGTTTATCCATTTTTCCTTTTAATGCTTCAAGATCACGTTCGGTTCCTTCATGTTTACGTTGAAGAGCTTGAACATTATTTAAATCACGTCCAAAATCATCTGATGAAAGATTGGTTTCTTTTTCAGCAATCCATGAAAGCAATTCATCAGTATCACGATTAAAGCGTTGAATTTGTTGTGCACCAAATAGTCCTTCACGTCGGGTAGTTGTTAAAGTAGAAAGACGATGCCATGCATTATTAACTTCTTCACGCTTATTATTAATTGCTTCATGATCAGGATGTCCTTCATCAACAAGTTTATTGGCTGCAGTATTAACATCAGTGTATCGATAAGTATTGGATTCAACCTCTTTTAAAAAATCATCAAATTTACGTTGCATTACTTCAACATGTTCTAAATCAGTTCCAAAATCATCTGATGTTACAAAAGCTTCTTTATCACGAATCCAATAAAGTAGTTCATCACATTGCCGATTAAATTGTAGCAATTTAAGAGCTTGTTGAAGTTTAATTCCTTTATCTTGTAATTTGAAAAATAGCTTATCCCATAGTTCATGAAGATGTTCAAGGCGTCTCTGAAAAAAAGAGAAGAGTTTAGAGAGAATAGTAGCAAATTTTTTAGTTATTTTTTTTATTGTCATCCAAAAATTTGCATATTGTAAAGGATTTCATATATCCGTACCCTTTTTTGGAAAAGTTTGTGATTAACGACTTTTAAGTATTTTTGTTTTCATATCAGATTGTTATCTCTCAGTTGCCGAAAATTTGCATATTGGATAGGATTTCATATATCTTTGTACAAGCCGATACGCTTTTTTAACTTTTAGGGAGCAAAAATTATAAGACTTTTTATCTTATTTTAAAGCTTTTGTTTATCTCGCTCCACTTCAAACCGAACATAGAAAACGCCGAAGCTTTAGTTTATCCAAATAAAAAGAGCTAACAGTTTTTCAAGTGCACACTTTATTAGCTTCTCTCTTTTATCGTTCACATTTTTGTTGATCGATTTTGCTTTTTGTTTGCAAACATCTTTAACTGATTCAAAAATTATGTGTGCAAATAAAGAATCACAAAAAATAAATGTCAACAAAGCAAGTAAAAAAAACTTACACGAATAGTTTCTTTTTCAAAATGATTTTGTTGAATCATATCATTACCAGTTTTATCAAGCTTTGTGATAGTATTGGCATGAGCTTGAACTTCAGTAACAAATGCATCATGCTTTTGAATTTTTGACTGAAAAAGGGATATGTGGGATTAAAGGGATTTCATATATTATTTATATATGTCTTACTTGAAGATTTGTTGGATCACGATATGATTCTTCTGAAGCCGTTTGAAGCTTCTCTAAAATCCAAATTTCAAGTTCATCTGCATCACGCTTAAAATATTGATATTGTCGAGCTTCTTCAAGATGATTACGCTTTTCTTTAGCTAAATGTTGAAATTGTGAATAATGGGTAAGAACTTCAGAACGACGATTATCAATTTCTTCTGCAGTTTCAAGAATTTGAATTTCTTTTGGTGGTGGAACTTCAAGGACTGGCTCAGGGGCAGCACCGTTTTCATCCATGATTGAATAAATATATATGGGAGGAAGAAATTAACGGTGTTATTGTTCTTGAAGTTTGGAAACTTTTCTGTAAATGTAAGAATGGAGGTTATGGTAATGGTATAGAAATTTTATAAACATTTAAAACACGGAATGAAAAAGTGGCAAATGTTTTGTGTATTTTACTTTAAGGTTACAGTAATCTTTTGAACAGTATTATTTAAGGTAAAAAATTGGCATAAAAATAAAGAGAACTCAAAAACGTGTTAAAAGTAAAAAATGGATTATAGTCAGTTTTTTGCAAGTTTATATTTTTGTGTAACTGTACAAATGTATAAATTTTAATCCAAAGCAGAGATTTACAAAGCAGTCTCAGTAAACCTGCTCAGACACAAACAAGACTGAAATACTTTTATGTCGCACACCTTTCAGGTCGGCAATAGTATTGATTCATCAAAAGTAAAAACCTTTGACCACGCAAGCAAAAAACTGAATCATCAAAAAATGAGTCAAAGCAAAAGAAGACGGAACAACTGCAGCAGCAAAAAAATGAATATAAATTTTTAATGTTTAAAAAACGAAAAGCAAAAATCAAAAAAGGTGTACCATCAATATTAATGATAAATACTTTTTTTTCTGCATTTTTTATTAGCGTATATTGTTATCTGGACAAAAAAACGTTAATTCTATCCTTCTTTTTTGAGACTGTTAACACGTAGAAAAAGAGGTTTTAACATTCCAAATAAACAATTATTTTATCGATAAAATTCTTTTCATTTTTAGTCTTTTTTTCAACATTCCAATAAAACTATTTTTTCTTCGATATAAACAAAAATTGAATGTGCGATATACGAAATCTCGAAGATATCTTAATTTTAGTTTTGTGGAAATAGAGAGAAAGATGAGCAAAATAATGCAAGATGGCGAGCAAAAAGTAGAGCCACATCTCTTTTCTTTTTTTTTGCTGATCGACCTTGGGGATAAAAAAGTTTTTCTCGCATTGAATGACCCAGCAAAAAAGTAAAGAGAGGAATTTGGTGTTCCGCAGAAACAGAAAAAAAGAAGAAAGTTTTTTACATTCCGCATTGCTTCTATCTTGAAAAGGATAAATAGATGTATATTGATTGAATAGTACTGTTGACATTAATGATTCATAAAAGGAAAACGGAACAGTTAAAGAAACAAATAAAAACTTAATAAGAACCAAAAAAAGTGAGCAAAAAAGTAATAAAACAAAGGCAAATGGTTAGTTTTGATAAGGAAATAATGTTCAATCTTTCTGTCAACAAACGAGCTTTTGTACACAATAAACAAGTAGACAACTAGCAGTAAAACTAAAAATCAATAGTTTTTTGTCGTGTTGAAAATGCAAAAAAGATGTTTACAAAAAGAACGTTTTTTAGATGCTTATGCTAGATAACAAGCTTTTCGAACTAAAGTACCTTTTTTACAGTCTGCTCAAAGCTCATTTACACACCAAAAAAGCAAGTAAACGTCGATGACTAATCGAAGATTATCACTGCTGTCAGTGCTGTCAATGAAAAATGCATTCTAAAGACCAAATAAAAAAGCAATCCTAAAAATGCTTTAAATTTCTGAAGACTTAATCCTAATGGTTTTTTTAGGCCACAAAAACTTATTCCAATGTATATCCCAAAAAATCTTATCCAAAAATAAAAAGAGCCACATCTGGGCTTATTTATCTCCTCCAAAAGATCTCAACTTTCAAAGAAAAATAAAGCCTACAGCTGCATTAATTTTGAATAAAAAAAATTAAATCAACATTATTATTGTTTTTCAATAGCTAAAAGAAAAATTCTTTTTGTGTCTCCAAAAAATTGAGCCTTGTCGTGCCAGTAAAAGAAAAAAAATCCTTAAAAAAAGGACTACTACTAAAAATTCGTCAATAAAAAAGTAAAAGCATTTTTTTTTGGAGCAGAGGAGAAAAAATACATATATGTGCAAGGGAAAAAATTGAGTTTTTTGTCATCAGCCAAAAGCAACAAAAAAGAGAAGAGATGGAAAGAAAGCAAGCGATGCGCGTTTTTTTGGACAAACTCTATATTTTCTTCTCTTTGAGTCAGTCAGTCAACTAACAATAAAAATATTCTTCTATGACAGAAAAAAATGGAGATACGAGAGGGAAAATGAGGAAGAACTTAAATGGTTAAAAACATATATATGCGGACGGCTTAAGGCGACAAAAGTGAAGCTGCTTTTAAAAGTGACCGACGCTGAAAAAAAAGTATTGCAAAAAAGTCTTTTTTCGATGAGAGTTTGTTTTTGCGAGAAAAATATATTAGATTTGAACGCGATTAAATACTTCAACCGGAGATGCAGCGTCTGTCGGGACAACTGAAAAAAAGCAAACGCTGCAAAAAAACGGAGGCAACAGTCGTTGTGAAGTAAGTGTGTGTCTTTCAGTTGCTGTTTCTTTTTTATCGAAGCTACTTTTTCTGTCCACCACAAGGACAAACATAGCCGAACACAGCTTTAAACACAAAAACGCACTTCTTGCTTTTTCAGCCAACAAAATGTCAGCCTTTTTCTTTCTCTTGTTCTTGCCGAAACAAACATTCAATACCCAAGGTCGATTTTTTTTCCGTTTCACATCCTATTTCCCTTACTTCCCTCAATAACGTTTCTATCTGTTTCTGCCTCTTTTTCTCCTCCAAACAAACAAATTTAAAAGACTCTAACAAAAAATGCATTCTAAAATTGTCAAAAAAAACTTTTTTTAACGTTCCCGCCGCTTTCCTAAAACAGTCATCAAAAAGCCTTGTTTGAAACAACTGTGAAAAGTGAAAAAAAAGTTCTTCAAAAAGTTGACACATTTTTAAGAAAGCATAAATACAAGCGGAGGCTTTGAACACAGCAGGGCTTTGAAGCTTTTGTTATTCTGGAAAAAAAGTCTTATTTTAATTCTCTTTCTTTTTTTGGTCCAACAAGTTCTTTTTTATTTGCCATAAAAATTACCAAAAAACGCAACACGCGTCACAGCAATTTTTGAAATGCTTTTTAAGGAAAAAATTTAAAAAAGCAGGAACAACAAAGGGTCTGCTTTTTGTGACTCCAAAAAAGCTGAAATTAAAATCAAACTTGATGCATAAATTTGTAAATTTAAATTTTACAGTAACATTTACAAATTTTAAAGCAAGAAAATAAACAAAAAAGTAATTCGCTCCCGGGTGGGCTCGAACCACCAACCTCACGGTAACTGCGTTATACTTAACAGCCGTGCGCGCTAGCCGATTGCGCCACGGAAGCTACATTTAGGGGCTCAAAAGAAAGAAAGATAAGTTTACGTATTTGGTTATAATTACATAAACTTTGATCAACAAAAACTATTTACGCGATCTAACTTTAAAATAAAAATATTAAACAGTTTAATTCAAATCAGTAAAACTATTTTGTTAGAATGCAATTTTAACTCAAAAAAATGCATAAGAAAAAGTTACAGCATTTGTTGTATTCAAACATGCAAATTAGTTTAATTGTAAAATTGCTATAATTTTATTATTACTTTTTTTGTTCAAATAATTAAACATTATGACAAAATCATTTAAATTGAATCATAAAAAGAACATTAAATGATTTTCTTATAAAATCAGTTAGAAAAAGCAGAAATTGCATTAATAAAAAATATTTTAAAAAATAAATTAAACCTTTGAGTTATCTTTCGATTTTTGTGTATCAAGATAGACTCGAGCTGATTTGCGTAAATGTGCCGATCGACGAGCAGATGGAATTACATAAAATATTTCTCTTGCTTCTATGTAGTGGATAGCATTTGAAGCAAAATAAAAATAGTAAAGACATAAATATCCCATACAAAATGGAACATAGAAAAAGAAGAAGATTAAAACTGGTTCAACTATATGCTCTCCTGAAATTTGAATAATTAATTAATTTATGGGTATTATTAATTTTTCATGGGGAGACAATGCTGCATGGCTGTGAAAAACCGAAATCTGGAAAGTCGAAATATCCATGTCAATTCTTGTATGCCCCCAGCACTGATCTCCCCACAAACTTTTTTTTGCAACCACGATAACTTACTGCTAAATGAAAAACGTATTAATTCAATAATAAAAAAATTACAAATATATAGCACAAAAAGAAAAACAAATTTAATAAAACCCCAAAATGCATGATAATAATGTTGAATGGTTTCTATTCTCTCTTCTTGTACTGCATTAATCATTACACACAAGTTTATCAATTCTCCCGTAGCTCCGATTGCATGTAAGCATGCTATTGTATCATCAATATATAGGGAATAGTATGCTACAAATCCACCAATACAATCTAAGAAAAAATGTCCTAAAGCAACATATTGGAACATGGTCTAAAAGAATATGAATGAATTAATGAAAGTAATGGGTTTTGTGAAAATTGGAGTTTTAGAGTTTTAGGCTTAGGCTTAGACTTATTGTTTTCAGTGATAGCAAACAAATTTCTAAAAATGATGTTTCCAGATTACTATCATTTTTAGTGATGGTAATCGGTTTTGTTAAAACTGATGTTTTTGAGTTACTATAATTTACAGTGATTGTAACTAAATTTGTGAAATTGATGCTTTGAAGTTACTATCGTTTATAATGAGAGTAACCGGTTTTGTTAATTTCATTGTAAATGATAAACAAAATGTTCTGGAGTTACTATCGCTCACAGTAACGCTGCTTCAAATTACAACACTTTTTCAATATGAAAACTTTTATTTCTTCAATTTTAACAACAACTACAGTCCCCTCCAAAATCTTACAAAAACATTAAAGCGACCACAACAGTATCTGATATTTAATTGTTTTTCAACCCATTCCATACCAGTTGTTGTGTTAGATGGTGTCACTGACTTTTTTGGTTGCTCTAAATTTTCTTCGCTTATTGAAAGAACTGGTTGACTTGCACTTCGTCTTTCTAATTTTCGTTTTATTGGATGATCTGGCATATCAATTGTCGTTTCATGTAAAGATACGGTATCTTTTGGTAACCGTTTTTCAAATTTTGAATCATCAATTTTGAGACAGTTGTTTTTATTCTTTTTTCGTAAATTCAAAATTTTATTCGTGTACCGTGCAAACATGATCTGGTACACTAAGAGAGAACTGGTAAAATCCTAAAATCATTATTTTAATCAATTACATTGCAAATAAACTATTGTAGAAATATAGTGTCATGGTACTATAGTTGGGAACAAGCAATATCTTTTTATAAAGCTTAAAATCACACACGAAGAATAGCTAAAGCTTGACAACAATTTATTTCAAAAAGTTATGACAAGACTAGTACTGTTTAGTGAGTACTTTAAAAAAGAATAGAATTAAAATGGGAGGGATATAAAAAATCTTGTAAAATACTTAAAATGATAGTGTAAAAAAATCAAGTAGTCTTTTTTTTTAATTGAGTTTGTTAAATTATAGCCTAAAGTAATAGCATGCTACCTCAAAAAATTGCTAACACAAGCACTGTAAAAAACATAAGCAAAATATATGCAAGGTAATAAACGACTGTTAAATTTAACTAAAAATATTAATGAAAACTATTTTTCACAGAAAAGTCAAAAATTACCACAATAAGTATTACTTTTTATTAAATTATAGTGTTACACTTGCTTAAAGAAAACTTGCCTGAAAATTACTTATAGGAAAGTAGTAGAAAAGTTTACTACTCAACGGGTATTTGACTCAACAAAAACATCCATTTTTTAATTATTGCCTTTTCATAGCCGTCAAAAAATGTATTGCATTTTTAAAAGCTGTGATGCAAATGTTATTTCTAATATTAATCCAAAACTATTAATATGAAAATAACGTTTTCTTGGTAACACTGTTTTACCTTCTCTATTGTCTCTATTTCACAATTTTAAATTTCATGCTATAAACAAAAAATTAGTTTTATTAAATATATTTTACCAAAATACTATATCGTAAAGTTGATTAAACAGCTTTTTTACCATTTTTTAAAATTCTTTTTTAATACTATGTAAATCTAGTTGAGTTTTAAACAATAACTTTATTTCAAAACACACTGTAGTAGTAAAGTAACGCTTATAATTTTGTGTATTTCCAAGCATCAATTGTGTGCAATTAATTTTTACATTAGTAAATAATGACTTGCAATTAATAACAGGTATTTCGCACAAATAAGTTTGCACACTTTTCAAATTAAAAGCAGACACACATATTGGCTAATTATCAACTTGTATGCGTGGAGAAGTATATGTATGTGTTAGAAAATAACTGTACCAATTGCTTTCTCATTTGTATTTAAAATAAGATACCCCCTTTGTCGTTCATTCAAAATAAGAGTATTTCCGGAACATATAATCTTTCAAAAGCTTAAAAGATTACTTTCTGCATCAAAAGCTTAACTAATTTTTAAAAATTAAAAAACACCAAAAAAATCAAGTTTAAACAACAACAGAAATCTTCCGCTACAGACTTAAATGAAAGAAAAAAAGTTGAATCCTTGCAAAAAAAGCTTAAACCTTTTTATTAAAAAACAAAATTAATCCTTTTGATACATATTTTTGCAAAAGAAAAAACCGAAAACTATTTGATTAAGAAAGAGTCATTCAATGGGTAAAAAGATTAATCTTGAATGCAAAAAAAAGTTGATGAAAGTAGAAAGAAAAAAATGGAAAGAAGCAAGCTCTTGAGAAAGTCTGGTTTACTTTTTTTTGCATCAGTTTCTCTTTTTATTTACAACAATTTTGCTGTTCTATCTTTCATTCACTTTGCCGACTGTAAAACAACAAAATTTAAATTTATTTTTTCGCCTATCAATCTAGTGTTCACAAAAACAATTTGAAAAAAAATTAAAAATAAAAGTGATTAAACAAAAACGTTCAAATTTCAACAAATTCACATGTAATTTTTAGCAGCTGACTAGCTTCTACAAGTTGAGCCTTAATTCTTTCAATTTCTTCTTCGTTATATTGATCCTTGCAAATCCAAAATGCCAGCTTTTTCGGTTTTTCTCCAATCTCTTTTTTAATCCTTTTTCGAATTTCTTTAAAAATCAGCGCCATCAAAAATGCCGGTGAAGCTGCTTTCTTTGTTCCATCAAAATTATCAAATTCCAACAGAACTGGATGATCGGCATCTTTTGTAACTGTAAAAGTCCATGAAGGATCTGCTTCAATTTTCCCCACTGGCATTGACGTAATTTTTAGGAGATCTGAAGCGAAAAAGGTATGATTAATATGAAAGAGAAAAACTACAACCATATACAGCAAATGAGGGTTTTGTTTTGGTAATTTTAACAGCTTTATCACCGCAAACTGATTCTTTTTGTGAAAAATTGATACAACTCTGTTCACCATATAAACCTAAAAACTTTTTATTAGTTTAAATATTTTATCTTATACATATAAAAGTTGTACCATTCCATGACTGCAAAAACTCATATTCCTCATTATTATTGATACAAACAATTGATAAATTTTCAAAAAATGTGATAACAGGAATTTTTGATAAAACATTTTTATCAAATTCTGCTGGCAGATTTTGAATTTCATCTGATATAATAGGTTTTGTCTTGCAAGTAAAAAAACCTTGTTCATCTATGATTAATGTAATCTTGTTTTTATGTCCAACATTCTGTAAATTCAAATATTCATAAATTTCTCCATTTTCACCTTTGCTGTCATAAACTAATACCTAAAAAAACTTTTTATTTCTATTGTGCTATGTGCTAGAAGGCTGTAAATAGAAGTTAAAGCTTATTAAATATTAAAGTTCAGATCTTTTTTAGAAAATCTAGTCCATATTTGCACAGTTTTGAAAGACATACCATATATTGCAAATTTGATCTTGGAACAATAGTAGTTTGTTTAGATGGCAATGCGACATGACAATCTGCAGTAATTTTTAATTCCTTTTTAACGATGATATTTGGAGCTACCATTATACAACGGAAACAATGACCAGTAACATAATATTTTACAAAATTTTTATCATTTAGCCATTTATCAGTTTCAATACAACCTTTTACAGAATGTTCTAAACATTTTGGATCAAGTACAACCAATCTTTTTGATTTAAGAATATTTTTTAAATACTTGAATATTGGAATATTTGGTTTTGCAGACATAAGAATAACTTTTTTATGAATACAATTAGCAAAACATTTTTCTCGATTATTATCAGCACTATCATTAATATCAATAACTTTTTGGCCTTCTGCAATAATTTTATATCCTTTTTCAGTATATTTGAGTTGCATGACATAAATGTCATCAATATTAATAAAAATAATTAGCACCAATTCATTTTCTTTTGCACAGACATTTACAGTTGATAAAATACCCGAAGCAGTTAACAGTTGATTATCAATAAAATAATAAGGGATTTTTAGAAGGGATAATTGATCACGTAAAGCTTCACAAAGATGAATATTATTTGGATATCCAAGTCCTTCTGCTGACACAATGCTAACAATTACACTTTTAAATTTATTATTTAATAGCTTTGAAATATCTGCTACAAATTTCTTTCCCTCCGTAAAAGTAAATGTTAACCTTGGAATAACTTTTTCTGTGGCAATATCAATGACATTAAATATCAATGAATCTGATTCACCGCTAATATAAGCTATGAATTGTTTTTCTTGGAAAACTGCAGACATTGCAATTGAAGTAAAATAAAGATAAGCAAGTTCTAGTAGGAAAATAGAAGAAAAATTTATTTATTTATTTGTGCTTTTTTTTAAAAAAAAGATAGAAATCAATAACAATCGCTTTTATGTTAATGGTTTTAAAAGAAATTTTCTTATACGTATGCAAGCCATTGTTTAAAAGAAAAGAAAAACAGTATGGAAGAGACTGGAGATGATTCACCAGATATTTTGCAAAAAAAGCAGTTTTTGTGTTGATAATATTTTTTCAGCATTCTTTTAATTTCTTTGTCATAACCATTATGCTTAATAATATTAATGCAAAATTTAAATTATTGTACTTGTGCTACTGCCATATATAATAGTAACACACATAAGGCTGTAGCCAGAAAACAAATTCAAGGGGACAAGGCCTTTGATCTTATGCCACCGTCGGCGAAAAATCAAAAAGAATATTTAATTTTGGAGGCTCGGAGGGTGTACGTGCCCCAATGCCCTCTTCTATATACGGGGTGGAAGACACAAATAGAAATTATTGTCATTATGTCTTATACCATCGTGTTACTCACTATTACAAAAACAGAGACATTGATTTGATTTTAATGACATTGTCTTTTATGATAGTAAAACAAAACAGGCAATATTTGCCACTTTTTCATTACTATCGTTTTATATTTTATTTATAGACGCCGTTAGACGGAAGTAAGCGTTAACATTCTATTGATAACAAGATTGTGAAAAAGCCGAAATTTTGTTTTTATTTTTAATAAACACAAGTATACTTTTAACAATCTCAAAAACAAACAATAAATAGGTACCGGCAGGTCAAAAAAAAGTTTTTGAAAATAATTATTTTCTTGTTAGATTATAGTATTTTCGACCCTAACTAAGAATAAAATAAAAACAAAATTTAAAAAAAATAAATTTTAAATGCCGAAAATGCCATTTAAAAATTCGGCAAAGCGAATTTTTTTCGTCATAAAAAAAGTCAAAGAGAACACTCTTTTTTTGTGTGTGCATCCTTCTCTTTTTTTTCCTCGCAGCCGGTTCAAAAGAAAAGAAGAGACGCACACGCAGCTGACTTGTTTCTCTTTCTTTTTTTTAGGGTTTCTAAACTTTTTTAAGCTGGAAAATGCCGTTTTTGGCCTAAAAGTGTGTGACGGGTCATTTTGGGCCATACGATTTTTTTACAGAAGATGTAATTTTTGATGGGCTATCGAATGATACTAAATTTATTATGGAAGCGCAAGGAAGCGATGGTCTTTTGCATAAAAAACACAAAAAAATGCCGTTTTTAGCACTTTGTGCCAAAGAAAACCTTTTCAAAAATGGCATTTTTGGAATCAGCGTAAAAAATTACATCTAGAAGTTTTAATAGTTAAGTTGTAAAAAAAAGTGCCGCCAAAGTAGCATTTGGATTAGGGACTGTCCAGAAATCACGTGACCAAAAAATCGTGATTTTTGAACCCCCTGCCCCCCTCTGTGACGAAAGATCAAAGCCTTTTGCCGACAATATCAAAGCCGGGTGACCATTTGGCTAACCCCCTCCCCCCATCCTCTTGGTCACGTGATTTCTGGACAATCCCTTACGGTAACGATAGAAAAGTCAAAGAAAAGAAAGAAAAAAGTGTGCGCTGCCTGTCCCTAACAATAAAGTGAAAAAATTAACATATAAATTCTTTTTGTTCATTGGATATTAGCTGCAGCTTCTTCTTTTCTTTGAGGTACATATAGCATTTCGAAGATGTAATAAGAAATGCCAAATTATAAATTAATAAAAAAGAAAGAACAAATATTCCATTTGCATATAACGGCAGCACTTGATCTGCGTATTTATTTTGTGTAAGATGATTGATTACATATACAATGAAAGCCATTAATCCAATTATAAGAAGAATGCATGAAATCTATAACAGAAAAAATGGGTAATTTTATGTACAAAAAATTTTTTAAATCTGATTTGAGTACTCAAATCAGCCTTTGAAGAGTTTTTTATTGTCTAGAGCATGACAGTAACGCAATATTCAAAATTATTGTTATTTTAGGCTTGATTGTAACACATCAGTGGCAAATATTGTCATTATCGTGTTACTCTCTTTTATGATAGCAACAAAAAAGACAATATTTTATTTTTTTGTGTTTCTGTTATGACTAACAGTAACACATAAAAGGCAAAATGAAGGTACCAAGGCTTAGAGAGGGGACAAAGTGTGTTTTAAAAGGGGCCGCCTTTGATCTTTTGACGTTATTCTCAAAACTTGTGTTTCAAAATAAATAAACGCAAAATCTTGTAATAATAAAAAACACATACCAAATAAATAAAAATTGGAATCATAAAATTTGGTTTTATTTTATTTATCGCAATAAATGGAGCAAAGAAGAAAAGTGCAACAGGAATGACTATAATATCTAAAGCAGGAATATAATAAAGAATAATTGCACAAATTGAAACATTAATAATGCAAAAAATTTTAGTTGCTAATGTAATATGGCAACAATAACATGAAGCAACATATGAAGGTATTTCATGATTTGTTTTAACAGGAAGATACATTTTTAGAAGTTATGATTATTAATTTATTGAAAAAAACAAAAATGATATAAAAAATAAAATAAGAAATTTTATGTTTTTTTATAGTTTGTTTCGAAAGATTACTTTTTTTATCATTTTAAAGTAAAATATGATGTTTTGAGTATTATTTCTACATCACTTATCAAAACACTCTTTGTTGTTCTTCTGCTGGTGATCTTATTTCTCATCAATATTTTTCAACGTGTTGTTGTTTTATTTGACATCATTTGTTATCAGTAAAAAAAAGTTAAAAAAATGTGAGAGAAATGAAATTTATAAAAAAAATATGTCGTCTTTCTTTTTTATTTTTTATTAAAAAAAACAATGAACAATAATATTTTTCTTGCGAAAGTTAATTGTTATAAAGATGAGGAAAATGTTTTACCCAGTTTTAATTCTTATCAGCATTAAGTTTTGGCAGCGTTTTTTTTATTGTTTTTATAATATCTTTAAGATAACAATGTTGATTCCAATGGACAATTTTTATTTACACATTTGATGTTTAAATTTGAACAAATTCACATGTAATTTTTAGCAGCTGACTAGCTTCTACAAGTTGAGCCTTAATTCTTTCAATTTCTTCTTCGTTATATTGATCCTTGCAAATCCAAAATGCCAGCTTTTTCGGTTTTTCTCCAATCTCTTTTTTAATCCTTTTTCGAATTTCTTTAAAAATCAGCGCCATCAAAAATGCCGGTGAAGCTGCTTTCTTTGTTCCATCAAAATTATCAAATTCCAACAGAACTGGATGATCGGCATCTTTTGTAACTGTAAAAGTCCATGAAGGATCTGCTTCAATTTTCTCCACTGGCATTGACGTAATTTTTAGAAGATCTGAAGTGAAAAAGGTATGATTAATATGAAAGAGAAAACCCACAACCATATACAGCAAAAGAGGGTTTTGTTTTGGTTATTTTAACAGCTTTTTCACCGAAAAATAATTGTTCTTCGCTAAAATTGATACAAATCTGTTCACCGTATTGACCTAAAACTGTTAATTAATTCCAATACATTATTGTTTTAGAACGTTCACCTTTCCATGTTTTTAAATATTCATATTTATCATTTTTCTTAATACAAACAATACATAAATTATCTGTAAAGGTGATAACTGGTATTCTTGATGAAACTTGTTTGTCAAATTTTTCAGGAAAATCATTAATTTCTTCCATAATAATAGGTTTTACAGAGGATGTTGGAAAATCTTGTTCATCAATGTATAAAGTAATTTTATTTTTATGTGATTGATTTTGTAGTTTTAAAATTTCTATTACTGTACCACTTTCTCCACTGTTATCATACAGAATAAGCTAAAAAGTTCTTTGATAAATAGATTGAAAATCCTCCGTCATCGTCCCCGTGGTCGGGCAAGAGCCAAAATTTGTTGTCAGTGCACATCCTTAGATAAAATAGAGATGTTCTGCGCAACTCCTATATACTTACCATGTAATCCAAAGGAGTTCGTGGAACAGTTATTGATTTTTCAAGTGGTAATGCATCATGTGCATCTACAACAATTTGTAAGCTGTTTGATATACGCGTTGAAGCCATCATCAATCTTGCAGATAATGGAATAACATAATACTTTAAAAAACTTTTATCATTCAACCATTTATCAATTTCAATACACCCTTTTGCATAAATCTGCAAAACATGTGCACTAAAAATTATCAACTTCTTTGATTTCAATAAATTTCTTAAATATTTCATTGTTGAATCATTTGGTTGCGCTGGAATAACCAAAATTTTTTTCGGAATACAATCAGCAAAAATATTTTTTCGATTGTTTTCAGCCGAGTCAATGATATCTATAATAACTTTTCGCTCTGCAATAATTAGATATCCTTTTTCAGTATACTTTAGCTCAGTGACATAAAGTTCATTCTGTTTAACCAAAATTGTTATAACAATTTCATCTTCTTTTGATGCAATATTTGCCATTGATAACATTCCACATGGTAATAACATTTTATCAGAAATAAAATGATACGGAATTTTTAGAGCTTCAAGATGATCTTTAATTGCTTGACAGAGGGAAACATTGTCAGAATATCCATAATTTTCAGAGCATGTGCTAACAGCAACAATAACACTTTTAAAATGATTATTTAAATGTTTTGAAATATTTTCAACAAAGTTTTCTGTTGTCCCAGTTAATTTAAAGGATAATGCCATTTCATCATTAACAGTATCAACAAGATAAAATTTTATACAATGTTCTTTATCAGTGATGAAGGCGATAAATGGTTTATCATCATTATCATTTGAAGAATTAGACATTGTAAATTAATTTGGATGAAACAAAAAAATGTGTGTTTTTTGAAAAAGAGACAAATCAATATGTTGCTGCTATAGCAGCAACATATTGATTTGTCTCTTTTTTTTTTTATAGCAGCCGCCTTTGGTGTGGCTTCTTTTGTTTTTATTGTTTCTCTCATTTAGCAATGAAAAACGAGATAGAAAATTGCGGAGTTGGTCAGTTTTTATTATTTTGTACATGGCAATGGAGATCTTTTTTTGGCAAGATGTTTTAAATGAAAATGGATTTGTCAAATCCGCAACTGCAGCTGCTGTAACCACAGATATAAATAATTTTGTTTGATTCTTTAAAATTTTCTCTTATTTAAATATTAAGAATGTTTGAATATCTCAATCCATTAGACAATAAAAGAGATGATAGCTATTTTGCGATGATTAATATATTAAAAAATGAAATATGTCTTTATGTTGTTGGTGCAAATACTGAAGAGTTAATTCCAAATAAATCATTTAGAACAAAAAATGTTCAAAACTTTATTGATTCTATTCCACAACTTTTTGATGCCAGCTTTAAACATGTTATTATCGATGTATTTAGATATTCTGCTCCAGAATATTCTAACAATAATCTTAAATTTTGTTATATTCTTCGTGAAAAGCTTCAAAGACATAATATTTCACATTACTTTGTTTCTAATTCTGCATGCACTTTTTCAAGTATCTTGGTAAACGCAAATATTAAATCAAATATTGATGATTGTGTCTTAATAGTGTGTACCAGTGATAGCAATGAGCTAGCAGTTGCAGAACTGAAATATACCAATGAAGGATATATGATATCCGACAATAGAATGGTTACAATCGACCCCAAAGAAAGCAACGAAAAAAATCGTAAAAAAATTCTTGGCTCTTTTACACCAAATAGAATGATTGTTTCTACAGTAAAAGTCAGCAATCCAATACTAAAACTGATAAGAAATAACTTACTAAAATCTAAAAAGCTTGTAATGTTGGAACATAAAGCTTTTCAAACGTATCCAAAATATATTGTTGAAATGGGAAAATGGCTCAATGATAGAACGCATGTGAAATATCATGTCATTCCACGATGCTCTAAACGTTTTGCTTTTGTCTCGGCTTATTCTTCTCAACCGTTTTTATTTGCTGATATTGATTGTGCTTTACCGTATAATGATAAAATGATGATTTCAAGGATTTGTTTAGAGCCATTGGTGAGTAAATTTCCAGACTGTTTAATACTTTTTTCAATGCTTTGAAATTTTCTATTTAGGAGATTGTCCCTTAATCAAACTTTTTAGGCCTTCATTGTTGATAACACAATTGATGAAGAATTTTTAAAGAAAAAAGCCTCAATTCCTGCCGCTCATAGATATACTCTTTCTTTAACAATTAATGAAGAACATTTTCCTACTTATTCTATTACACCAGTTATGCTACCTAATATAGAAAGGCTTCCACAAAAATTCGATGAATCAGTTTCTTCTAAAGTTCCTGTAATTATATTTTTTGATAATTTATCGGTTGTTTGTATCAATAAGAATGACACATATGAATTTCTGCAGTCATGGAATGGTAATTTCTTGCAAAAACAGATTTTTAATAACTGCAAATACTACTTTTAGGTATTTTGGGGCAAGAAATTGTTATTAGTTTTGACAAAGAAAAACCTACCTATGGTGACATAGCCGTTGAAGCACAACGAAATGGAAAACTCCTATATACAGTTTACGGTAAAAATATTGCTACAGTTATCTCTTAATATATTCCACTTTTAGATCTTCTAAAGATAATGTCAATGCCAGTGGAAAAAATTGTTACAAATGATGCATGGACTTTTACAATTACAAAAGATTCTGATCATCCAGTTTTGTTGGAATTTGATAATTTTGATGGAACAAAGAAAGCAGCTTCACCGGCATTTTTGATGGCGCTGATTTTTAAAGAAATTCGAAAACGAATCAAAAAAGAGATTGGAGAAAAACCGAATAAGCTAGCATTTTGGATTTGCAAAGATCAATATAACGAAGAAGAAATTGAAAGAATTAAGGCACAACTCGTTGAAGCTTCTCTGTTGTT
Organism: Panagrolaimus sp. LJ2400; assembly: GCA_024447215.1. Lineage (NCBI taxonomy): Eukaryota > Metazoa > Nematoda > Chromadorea > Rhabditida > Panagrolaimidae > Panagrolaimus > Panagrolaimus sp. LJ2400. Next base: position 190,080 of record JAMRYA010000038.1, on the reverse strand, counting down.
AAAAATTACGTGTGAATTTGTTGAAATTTAAACATTAATTTTTTATCAATGTGCAATTGATCTCTAAATACTAACAAATAATTCCAGCCTTGTTTAACTGCCTTTTTTTGATAAAACTAATTCGTGTTTATCTGTAACTTATTTTATGCTTAATGAATAAAAATAATTATGTTTTTGCATTAAAGTTAGACCCCCTGAAGAAAAACTTTTTCCCTATTTTTTTTCTTTCGGTCAAAAAATCGTTCTCTCTTTTGATTTTATTACGGACACTATTGTTTATTTAAAGAAAAGATTTCTTCACAGCTTTAATGTTGAAACTTGAAAGTGAAAGCAAACAAGATGCGCAAAAAGAAGAAAAAAAAACCGGAAGCTTATGTGATTAAACAAATATAAACATGATGCGCGTAGAGAGGTAACACTTGTAATTGACACATCATAAAAACTGCAGCTAGAAAAAGAATGCACGTATTGTTGCTGTTAGAAATTGGGTAATACGTTTTTTGCAGATAAACAAGTTATTATTTTGAAGAGGTAAGAAGATGTTCATCAATAATAGATCACTAGAAGTTTGAGTTGACGTGACACAAAAAATCGAAAGTGTGATATACAAGAGAGTTGATACCAACATAAAACAATTGCAAAGTTCAGGACTATGAAACACACATGAGAAAAAGTTTTACATTCTCACGAGTTTTATGATAACTTTTTTTATCGCAAATTTGCATATTATCCTGTCATGAAGAATGGAAATATCAACAAAATGTTATGAAAAAATTTGTGAACACAAAAAATGGCTGTCGCTTAAATTCTTTAAGTGTTTATTCATTCGAATTTTTTGTTAAAACTTTAAAACGCGTATCTGAAATGTAATGATAGTGATGTAAAAGTGAATATTGTAAAATGTTGTTTTTACACAAAAAAATTATAAAGATCAATTTTTATTTCGATCATTGCAGAAATAAAAAAGGTTTTGAAAGTTGCACTAATACACAGACACAAATTAAAATTGTACTGTTTCCAGCACCTTCATTTTTTACAAACAAATGAGCAAAAACAAGAAGGAAAAAAAGAGGGAGAGAATAAAAGCTCAACATAGAAATTAAAAGAGATCAAAAAACTAGTCGAGCACTACCGTATTATTTTATAGTTGGCATTGTTGTTATCGTTGTAAACCGGATATATACAGCTAAAATTGAGAGATTTTATACATTTTATTGCTGTGGTTGTTGTTGTTGATTTTGAAGACCTGGATTGTATTGAAGCTGTTGTTCTTGGCCACCATATTGTTGTCCACCTTGAGGATATTGTTGATTAGGATTTTGTTGCCCGTATTGTTGATTTGGATCATATTGACCTGGTTGTTGTTGTCCATTATTGTATTGCCCTTGGGGGTATTGTTGATTAGGATCATATTGTCCACCTTGTTGTTGTCCATTAGGTCCTTGTGCGCAACATGGATCTTGTTGTTGAATAGGTTGTTGAGGGTTGCATTGATTGTAATCGAAAGTTTGGCAGTTATTTGGTTGTTGCTGATATGGTGCAGGTGTTGCTGGTTGATATTGTTGAGTTGGTTGTTGCTGTACGCAACATGGGTTAGATTGTTGTTGGGGTTGTTGGCATTGAGCTTGAGTTACAGTTTGGCAGTTAGCAGGTTGTTGGTAAACTGGAGCTTGAGTGTATGTTTGTTGTTGGCAGCAAGGATCAGCTTGATATGTTGGTTGCTGGCACTGAGCTTGGGTTACAGTTTGACAATTTGCGGGTTGTTGGTAAACTGGTGCTTGGGTATAAACTTGTTGTTGTTGGCAACAGGGGTCAGCTTGGTAGGTAGGTTGTTGGCATTGAGCTTGAGTTACAGTCTGGCAATTAGCAGGTTGTTGATAAACTGGTGCTTGGGTATAAACTTGTTGTGGTTGCTGTTGTTGTTGGCAACAGGGGTCAGCTTGGTAGGTAGGTTGTTGGCATTGGGTTTGTGTGTAAGTTTGACAGTTTTGTTGTGGTTGATAAGCAACTGTTGCTGGTTGGTATTGTTGAGTTGCTTGTTGTTGGCAGCAAGGATCAGCTTGATATGTTGGTTGTTGGCATTGGGCTTGAGTTACAGTTTGGCAGTTTGCGGGTTGTTGGTAAGCTGGTGCTTGAGTGTAAGTTTGTTGCTGACAACAGGGATCTGCTTGGTATGTGGGTTGCTGGCATTGGGTCTGGGTGTAAGTCTGGCAGTTAGCAGCGGGTTGTTGATAAACTGGTGCAGGTGTATTGTAAGTTGGTTGTTGTTGTTGACAACATGGATCTTGTTGAACTGGAGTACAGACACAGTTATTAGCTGGAGCTTGTGTAGCAGGTTGTTGTTGGACACAACATGGATTAGATTGTTGTTGGGGTTGTTGGCATTGAGCTGGTGTTACGGTTTGGCAGTTAGCGGGTTGTTGATATACTGGTGCAGGAGTATTGTAAGTTGGTTGTTGTTGTTGTTGGCAACATGGATCAGCTTGGTAACTAGGTTGTTGGCATTGAGTTGGTGTGTAAGTTTGACAGTTAGCTGCGGGTTGCTGGTAGACAGGAGCTTGAGTTTGTTGAGTTTGTTGTTGACAACATGGATTCATTTGAACTAAAAATTAAAATGTTTGGATGGGTATATTAGAAAAAAACAGTGCGAAATGTGCAAACCAGTGATACAAAGTGTTTGGTCAAAGTTTAAGCAACCACTAAAGATTGGAGCAGGTGTTGCTGCAGTCATTAATGGTGCAGGGGTTTGTGGTGCAAAAGTTTGTGGGGCAGGTGTTTGAGGGGCAACAGTTTGGGGCTGTTGTTGCTGTTGTGGTTGACAACAAGGATTTTGTTGTGGTTGAGCTAAATAATGGTTTTCGATAGTTTGTAGAAGGAAGCTTGAGAATTCAAAGTGATATTTGGTTAGTAAAGATAGAATTTTTGTTAAGTGCAAAAATAAGCTATTAACATACCGGGAGTGCATTGAGCTTGATTGAAGTTTTGGCAGTTATTAGGGGCTTGAGTATAAGTTTGTTGAGGTTGTTGTTGTTGTGGTTGACAACATGGATTTGATTGATAAGTAGGTTGTTGGCATTGAGTTGGGGTAATAGTTTGGCAGTTGTTGTTATTGTATGATGGTGCTTGAGTATAAACTGCTGGTTGTTGTTGTTGACAACAGGGATCTTGTTGGACTAAATTGTGGCGTTTAAATCAGTTAAGGTAATTTAAAAATGCATACCGGGAGTGCAGACACAGTTGTTCTGCTGAACGGTTGTTGGTTGTTGTTGAACCTGTTGACAACATGGATTAGATTGTTGAGCTAAATTTCGCTAATGTTAGATTGAGTAAATTTTATAAAATATTTTACCTGGGGTGCATTGAGCTTGATTAAAGTTTTGGCAGTTATTATTGTTGTTATTGTATGCTGCCGTGGTGTAGGTCGACGATGGTTGACAGCTGCATTGTGGTTGTGAAGCTCCGGTTGCAGTGATGGTGATCTAAACAAAAACTTTTTGTAAAAATAGTTAAAATAAAAAACGGCAATACTTTGATGCATGTGCAAGTCATTTCAGGATTTTGTTGTTGAAGAGCTTGTTGTTGTTGACAGCATGGATCTTGTTGTTGCTGTTGAGGAGAGTTACAGTTGCATTGTTGTTGTTGTTGAGGCTGTTGTTGCTGGGGTTGACAACAGCTTGAACCACAATACCCTGCGCTTCCACAACTTTGTCGCCGTGCTCGAGATACTACTGTATCATTATTTTCCTAAACAAGATATACATTTGCATAAACGGTAAATAGGGCAATAAAAATAAAATAAAACTTACAGCAAAGGCTAAACAAAGAAGGGCTGTGAAAGCAAAAACCAAAAACGTCGACCGCATTATTATTTATTTCTCCCTTTTTTAATAAAAAAAAGCGTTCAGCTTCTGTGAAAATCAAAAGGAAAAGGAAATTGCACTATCTTACTTTCATTTTTAGGAAGTCCTTATATACTAGAAGCATTTTACCATCTGTTTTTTATTAGGGAGGATCTTTACCTTATCATTCATAGCTATAAAGAACACACATCAATCATTGGTCTACAAGACGACGACATCTTCCTCCATGGATAGAGAGAGATAGAGACCAGTTACAATATATATTTGAAAGAGGAATAAAGTTTTTTATATGTGTATATTGTTCTGTCCCGATTTCGGTCAACTTTTGTTGCGATATTATTTTTTTGTTTGAATGAAAAAACTTTTTTGCAGCAGTAGTTATAAAGCGAACGATTTCTTTTTATCCGTCTGAGATGGTTTTTTTGCTTCCTTTCCCTTGAGGCGAGAGAGAGAGGTTTATGTGCTTGAGCTTCAGCTGACTGCTTCTGTTGCTGCAGAAGAAGAAGGACAAACAAAAAGCCAAATATTTTTTTGCGTCAAAAATTGCGTTAGATTTTTTCTTCTCCGGAAGTAACGAAAAAGCTGGTTTCGATCTCCCTCATCATTATTTCATCCAATGACCGGTCTCTATAGCTTAACAACTAATCTCTTTCTTTTTCTAGGTAAGTAAAAAGCAACATTAAAGTAGCAGTCAAGATAGAAGGAGATAGAGTGAGTGAGACATCTTTTTCAATCCTTTTGATTCACTTTCAATATTTTGCTCTATGTTTTTTTGTTCTGTTCACAGCTTAGAAATGAAGATCGTTTTTTTAAAAAATACGCAACTTTGTAAACAGTATTATCTTCACACACATTGAGTGAGTTACAGACTATCTTCAAACAGAAGCAGTTACTAGATTTTTTTGCTGCTGTTGAAACTTTATAGTTCTTTTTTATGTGATATACAAAAGTCATCTCGGGAAAAAGGATTGAGTCATCATCGTCACCCTCTCTCTTGAATGAGTGAATGTGTTGTGTAAGTGTCACTTTTGTCATCTTTTGTCATTCGTTGTTTGTAACACAAGTAAATAATTATTGAAGAGCATTTTTTTTTCGATAAGTATTTCTCTACAAAGAAAGAGTAATACTTGACAGTAAAAAAAGTAATATAAAAAAATAAATAAGGATAAAAGTTGACAAAACATCTTGCAATAAAGAAAATGAATTTTGTTGCAAAAAATATCTTTATTAATAAGTAATTGAGCAAAACAAGAACAAAAAAAATTTAATCTACAGTAATGTACTTTAAAATTTATGGAACAAAAAATGGAGTCTTAAAAAAACATTTAGCACAATTGCCTCATTTTTCAACTTTAGTTGTAGCAGTAAATACATAAAAAATCGTAAATTTTATTTATAAAAAGTTGTAAGAAATGTACAAAATTATTATTGAAATTTTTGTTTAAATATTGTCCTTTTAATTTTTAACACATGACACTTTGAATGCGAGGTGTTTAACTTTTTTAGCAATAAGTATCATAAAATGCTGAGTTAGTTATTCGTCGACGTTATTCTCAAACAAAGCTTTTTCAATTTTTAGCTTGTGTTAAACCTTTTCAGTTATTTTTTTCATAACCACTTCTTTCATTTTTTAAATTATTTTCCCATCGATGAATGCAACTTTTTTTAAAAAAACAGCCGACAGCTTTTTTTTTCAATAAATTTTTAAAGTACGAACGCAAAAAAAAGTTAACTTACTGCAATTTTTTATATTTTTGTTTGTTTTTTCTCTTTTTTATTTTGAATGAAAACTCTTTCATTCATTCATCATCTTTAATGAAGATTGTTGAAAGTTATACAAGCAATTATGAAATGGGTTTTACCTTTTATTTTTTTAAATTTTCTTTAATAAAAAACTGGGTTTTAGGTACTTAGAAGCAAAAGAAAGAATAACTTCTTCCAGACTATTCCAAAATAAAAAAGTTTATATGGGAATATTAAGGTATTGAAATTTAGTGCTACAGTATCAACAAATGCAAAATTTGCAAAAATTTTCAATAAAAATGTGTTATAAGCTAAAAATGAAGTGTCGACAAAAATGCACCAAATTTAACTAATGATTATGTCTTGGGGGACTTCAATATAATTACACAAAAGTTATTTTTTCAATAAAAAACACGTTCACTTTTTGATCAGAAATAAACAAACAAGGAAATTTTAGTGTGTTGTTTTCTTTGTAGTTTTTTCTTTCTTTGATCCCACTTTGATGGAGGAAGTTCATTTTTTGAATATTGCTTCCGTATTTTTGTTTTTTTTTCTGTAATTGTTCAAGACATTAATGATTATATGCAAAGTTTATTACCTATCGCACCCAAAAGAAAAATACTATAAAAGGAAATTATGTATTCTTTAAGTATTTGTCATTGATAAATAAAAAAATCTTTTCAATAAAAATGAAATATTTAATTATTGCTGTATTTATTTTCGGTGTTGCCGGCTGCGCTAACGCTGAATGTAGTGATAAAGAATTAAAAGTGAGATTTAAGTGAAAAATTCAATGAAAAATTATTATTTAAAATATTTAGACTATAAAAGAATGCTATTCCAAGTTCCAAAAAGCAGCACAAAATGTTTATCATGCATTCATAGCTGCTAATGAAAATCAATTTTGTGAGTAAGTGTAAATTTTTTGTTCTTGAGATTCGATTAAGTTGAATTTCTGTGAGCTTAATAATTAAAGATCACATTTTCAGAATTTACAATGGACATCAAAAATGCCTGCTTAATGGACCAAAATGCTTTTTTGATTCAGGTGCTAAAGAAATGACAAAATTGTTAGATAAACATATATTTGCAAATACGACAGATATTAGTCAAGTTGTCCTTATTGAATATGCTTTCAAATGTGTTTGTGCTGAAAAATATGCTCGTAAGTTTTTTAAACCATTTTTTTTGTAATGATAAGGGATTTTACACGAAGCATTGAAGGTTTCAAATTTTCGATGATTTATTTTTTAGCATCCAAAAAAGATGATGAATGCTTTGCAATTGAAAATAAAGAATGTGAATGCCCAAAAATTTGCAAGTATAATTTTTTAAAGGCTTTCTTTAACGCAAAAAAAATTATGTGCGTTGTTTTTAGAAGCTTCACTGAATTTCCAGCATGCGTTCAAAAAGTTAAAGTCAATAAATGTAAAAATGAAGATCTTACAAAAATGCATGATGCTGATGGAACTGGAACAGCGTTGAGAAATATTTTGACTAAATGCTAATAAAATTTTTATTTTTTAAAGATTTTCTTTGTTATTTTTAATGCTACAACAAACAATAAATGATAAGTTTTAAAATTTTTACACTTTTTTGAAGCTGAAATAAAGTTTAAATACAATTTTATTTTTAAAAGTTTTTGAAAAACTCTTAAAAAAATTCAAAAAACATGGTTTTCTAAAAGGATTTACTGTGCAAAAGAGAAGCCAATATTTTGCGTCTTACGAAATTTTATAAAACAGCAAAAGCACAAAGGCAATGAAAAAAAAACCAACAACATTATTTCATAACCTCCTGCAACCACTTTTTCTTTGTAGACAAACTTTTGGGCTATCGAAAAAAACCAAAGTTGTCATTTTGTGCGCTTTTTTTGTTGTTCACTTTTCCAAAGTTTCTTTTGAATGATTTACATACCTTTTGCTTGAATTTTTTTATTTAAAATTACAATTTCATTAAAATATGAGTAAGAAGTATTAATAAAAATGCATGTTAATCGGTATTTTCCAAAACTTCAAATTTATGATAACAACAATAATAATTAAAAATTGGTTAAATAAGTTTGTAAATAAACATGAAAAAAATATGAAACTTCCCATCCTTTAATTATTCACATTTAAAATTTCAAAATTACACACGGTGTGTTGAAATGTTTGCTGAAGTTTTTTATCGCCTGCATCTTTTCCATAGAAAATCTTTAAACTTTGCTTTTGAGCGACAGAAGCAACGAATTTTTTAAACGCCGAAAAAAAAGACTTGTAGTCACAGATTAGAAAATTTTCTAAATCAAAATTATTTCACAACGTTGCAGCCAATTTTTTACGTCGTTTAAAATTCTTTATAAAGACAACAAAGGCAGACAGTCTTTTAAAAAAACATCATTAAATAGAACAACATTATTTCGTAAGTGAAAATTTAATGCGCCATTTTTTTCAAAGACAGCATTTTTCGCCATCAAAAAAAATCATCTTTATTAAACTAATGCAGTCGTTTTGTGAGCTTTTTTTCAGTGCTGATTTATATATTTTCAATATAAAGAATTTTTGAAATGTTTTGAATGTTTTATACATTTTTTGCTTATGATTTTTTTTAATCTAATAAAAATTACATTTACATTAAAAATGAGTAAAAAGTAATAACAAAAAAGCTTATATACTAATTGATTGTTTCATATCTTAAAGCAACCAATAATAATTAAAAATGGGTTAAATATGTTTTGAACAAAATATGAAAATAGCATGTTAACAAGCTTGGAAAGCTATAAAACTTTTTATCCTTCAATTATGTACGTTTAAAATTTTAAAGTTACATTTAAACAATGGATCAAATTATTATTAAAATTGTACCAAAAATTGTAAAACAACATGGTCCTAAAATTTTCCTGTAAAAACAAGTGATAATTTTTATGCGTAAAAAAGATGCATTTTTTTGTTTTGTTTTTCTTCAAGAATAACGTTCATTGTTTTAATAATTATGATCAAACAACAAAGTGTAGTGTTGGTTTCTTTCTTTGATTGATTTAACGTTTGATGTAGGAAGTTCCTTTTTTAAATATACATACAGTTTTACTTCCTTATTTTTGTTGTTATTCCATAAACATTCAAAAGCAAATCAACTAATTATTATTTACAAAATAAGAATAGTGCAATGTCAATCACCAGTGTTAAACATCCTAGAAAAATAGTATAAAAGTTAAATACTTATTATTCAAGTTTTGACCATTTTCTTTTGGTGTAACTATAGTTTTAATATTTTTTAAAAACAATGAAATATTTGATCGCTGCTGTTGTTATCGTTTCTAAAGTGCGTTGCATAATTATAACCTCACCTAAAAATTAGCTGTATTTTCGTTATTTTTGGGTCTTTTTTAAAACCCTTTGGTATTTGGATAGCAAAATCAATTTGCTTGTTGACCTATTTCGGCGTTTTGGTTAATTTCGATTTTCGGTGGTTTCGCAGCGAAAATACTAAAATGGCCTAAAATCGAAATTTCGATATACGGTAGGTAGAAAGATGAAATTCAACAGAATGATAGCTCCTGATGCATAGAATCTCTCCACCAAATTTCAGAATTTTTGGATAAGCCATTTCCAAAATTCAGCCACTCAAAGTTGTCAAAAATGGCAATTTTTTTCGATTTTTATCCATTTTTGCCATTTTTTGACCATTTTTGACAACTTTGAGTGGCTGAATTTTGGAAATGGCTTATCCAAAAATTCTGAAATTTGGTGGAGAGATTCTATGCATCAGGAGCTATCATTCTGTTGAATTTCATCTTTCTACCTACCGTATATCGAAATTTCGATTTTAGGCCATTTTAGTATTTTCGCTGCGAAACCACCGAAAATCGAAATTAACCAAAACGCCGAAATAGGTCAACAAGCAAATTGATTTTGCTATCCAAATACCAAAGGGTTTTAAAAAAGACCCAAAAATAACGAAAATACAGCTAATTTTTAGGTGAGGTTATAATTATGCAACGCACTTTATTTCCTGCCATGCTAACGCTGAATGTAGCGATGATGAATCAAAAGTAAGAACTATCAACTGTAATGACAATATTATTTTATTTCAATATTTAGGTCATAAAAAAATGTTACTCAAAATTTGAAAAAACAATAAATATAAAAAATTCTCATCAAGATGCAAAATTTATAATTGAGGATGATAAAGAACTTTGTGGGTAAGTGTCATTCAGTTAAGCTGTATTTGCGTATCGAAGAAATTAGTGATTGCTGTTATTCCTAAAAATGTAATTTCAGGATATATAATGAACATGTAGAATGCCTAAAAAATGGACCAAGTTGTTTTGTCACCTCAAGTTTTAAAGAAATGGCAAAAATCTTGGACACTAATCAAATAGAGTTTGGTAAAACTCTCCTCATGGAATATTATTATAAATATTTTTGCGCTCAAAATTTTACTGGTAATTTTTTTCGTTAAAGTATCAAAAAAAAATTTGACTTATCCAAATTTTTTGACAAAAATTATAGCAACTTCTTCAAGCTTTTTTTGCTACATCATTATCTCATTTTTTAGGATTAGGAACAAAAGAAGATGCCAAATGTTTTGCTACTTTAACAACAGCAGATATTGAAAAAGACTGTAAAAGGCCAGAAGAATGCAAGTAAGATCTTACAAAGTCCTTTGCACTGTTAAGAAAATAATATGTTGGTTATTTTTAGAGATGTTAAAGAATTTTCTGCTTGTTTCAAAAAAGCTTTGATCCATAAATGCAAAAATGAAAAGCTTTCAAAGCTGTATGCTGAGGCAATGGAATACGGGTTAAACAATACTTTGGTTAATTGTTAATAATTTTTTATTTATTTACAAGCTTTTGTAATAAATACAATGCTTTGTGATTTGAATGTTCCAATCGTTTCATGTTAGAAATAAAGTATTGAAAAGAAATAAAACCAAAATAATGTTGAAACAAAAAAAGTAATTACATACTATTTTCTGCTGTTTCGGATACTTCATATCTTTTGTCAGATAGCGAAGATTTATAGATTCAAGAAGAACACACAACTTGAATCAAAAAAATTTTTGAACAAGGGAATGTGTTAAAGCTATGTCTATCTGATACTTTATATTAAATCCAATTATATAAACAAAAAAAATGCCATCAGAATTCTACGATCGTAGTTGTGAGTTGCAATCCATTTCCTTTCGTTTAGATTGATCATTTAAAGTTAAGCAATTAATTAATAAATAACATGAACTTTATTAAACAAACAAAAATTCATAAAATTTCATACCGAGGAGTAACAATTTTACTTAACACAAAAAAATTTTTAATCAAAACACGTTCACCTTTTTTCTTGGTCAGAAATAAACAAACAAGGAAAGTTGTTTTCTTTGTAGTTTTTTCTTTTTCTTTGATTTAACCTTGAAGGAGAAAGTTCGTTCTTTTTTAAATCCAAATTTTGCTTCCTTATTTTTGTTTTTATTTTTTGATTGTGTAAAAACAACACATTAATGATTATTTCCATCAAGTGTAAACGTAGGTTCTTCTTCTATTCCAATAAATGTTCAAAAAGGGGTCAGACAAGGAGATACTTTATCGCCATTACTCTTTATTCTCGTTTTACAACTTGCACTGAACGAAGTCAACTGGAGTACTGGTATTAACGTAAATGGAAAAATTCTCGGACATCTAGACTTTGCCGATGATATTGTTCTACTGTCGCAGACACTCGAAGGTGCTCAATCATTGCTTGATCAAATTGCTGAAAGATGTCGTGCTGTTGGGCTGCATATTAACGTGGACAAAACCAAATGGATGTCAAATGTTCCTGATCGAGATGAAACTTTGCTTTTAAACAATGAAGAAGTCGAGAAGGTAACTGAATTTATTTATTTGGGACAACTTGTAAGATGGCCATCACAACCTGGAAGATTCAACAAGGAAATCTCAAGAAGAATTAGTGCTGGTTGGAATGCATTTAATAAGGCAAAAAAGTTGCTCATTTCAAGAAGGGTACCTGCAAATCTAAAAAGAAGATATTTTCAACAATGCATATTTCCTGCTATTCTTTATGGATGTGAAACATGGTGTTTAACAAAAACTGAAGAAACTAGATTAGCTGTGGCTCAACGAAGAATGGAAAGAAGAATGCTCAATGTCAGGTTGATTGATCGACATCCTCGTCAATGGCTCCGTGAAAGAACCCAACTAAAGGATATTGTCCAAAGTGCTCGTGAAAGAAAGTGGAAATATCTAAAGAAGCTTATGCTACTTCCTGATGATCGCTGGAATCGAATATTGACTGAATGGATGCCAACTGCTAAACGTCCTATTGGAAGACCACCTACAAGATGGATAGATGACTTCAAGAAATTCACAAATAAAAAATCTCATGAACTGTTATCACTTTGTTTAACTGATTATTGGTGTTGTAATATGTCCCCTTTCGTCCTACGTGACAGATAAAAGGTTTTTAAATAAATAAATAAAATAAATAAATAAATTATCAACAAAAGAAAATTAGTATAAAAACAAAGTACATATTCTTAAAGTATTGCCCATTTTCTTTTGGTATAACTATAGTTGTAATATTTAAACAATGAAATATTTGATTGTTGTTGCTGTTATTTTTGCTATTGTCTGTCATGCTAACGCTGAATGCAGCGATGATGAATCAAAAGTAAGAGCTATATAAACAATTAACTGTAAAGATATATAATTTTAGGCTATAAGGGAATGCTATTCCAAATTTACAAAAGCAACAAATGTTGGAAATTCTCATCATGTTGCTGCATTAAGAATTGGTAATGACAAAAAATTTTGTGAGTAAGTGAAAATAATGTTGTACTTCTTTAATAAAGTGAATTAACAAATACTCAAAAAGCTTGATTAACTGTATATTTAAACAGATGGATATGATTTAATTGGCTGATATAAAATAACTAGCAACAGAGTACCTAACGAAGAAATAAAATATTTTTAATTTTAGAATGTTTCATGAACATCAAGAATGCTTACAAAATGGACCAAAATGTTTCTTTAATTCAAACTTTAAAGAGATGACAAAAATCTTGGATTCCAATACAACAGAGATTAGTAAAATGCTTCTTATGGAATATTCATTTAAATATTTTTGTGCTCAAAATTTTGATGGTAAATTTTTATCTAAGTATTAAAAAATTTTTTGACTTTTTTAAATGAACCCAATTTTTTGCCAACAGTCTTATTTTAATATTTCATCAATTAATTATTTTAGGATTAGGAACTAAAGAAGATGCCAAATGTTTTGCAACTCTAACAACTGCAGATATTGAAAAAGAATGTGAAAAGCCAAAAGGCTGCGAGTAAGATTATATAACCTTATTTGCAATAACAAAAAATAATATGATGGTTATTTTCAGAGATTTCAAAGAATTCCCTGTTTGCTTTAAAAAAGTTTTGATTCATAAATGTAAAAATGAAAAACTTTCAACTCTTTATGCTGACGCAATGGAATACGCATTAAAAAATATTTTGACTAAATGTTAATAGTTCTTTTTAAATTATTTTGTGATAAATGTAATAATAAATTTTGTAAAAGATGTAATAAACTTTATTCATACATTAAAGTATAGAACTTTGTCAAATAGAAACTAAATATCCTCCTTTGTCTTAATTTATAAGGAACCTTTTTGAAGACACTTTGAAACGGTCCCTTGTTAGTTCCGAACTAATAACAATAAATTCAAAAGCCATCTTTTGAAGAAAAAGTTAAGTTTTCTTATTTTTTTATGCCAAAACACTGGAATAAAATAAGATATTGAGTTTTGTACACATTTATTTTATTTCTTTTTATTATTGTAAAGAAAAAATTTTTTTAATTTAAGATAAGCCAGATATTATTTAAAAATTAAACAAGACTGTTATAGAGTCTGTCCTATAAAAGAATTACGAAATAAAAAAATCTTTCTTCTTTGTATTTTTTTTCTTTTGATTTTTTTTACTCGAGTGTTTTCGTGTTAGAACACAGTTTTAAGAAAAAAAATATAAATTTACAAATAAAATCTAAAAATCAAAAAACAAACTTTATAAAAATGTGCAAAAACATTGTTTTTTCTTCAATATTTTTTTATTTGCACTGAATACAGGTTATTTGGGATGTCACAAACGTTAATTTAAGTGTTATATACGCAATAAGACATGTAATCTTTTTTCAACAGTTTGAGTGATACATCTTTATTTTTTAGTTAAACATACGTATTATAAGTGATGATAACTGATTAACAGTAACTGGAAATAAAGAAATATTGAAGAAAAAACAATGTTTTTGCTCATTTTTATAAAGTTTGTTTTTTGATTTTTAGATTTTATTTGTAAATTTATATTTTTTTTCTTAAAACTGTGTTCTAACACGAAAACACTCGAGTAAAAAAAATCAAAAGAAAAAAAATACAAAGAAGAAAGATTTTTTTATTTCGTAATTCTTTTATAGGACAGACTCATAATTTCGTGTCCCATTGTGTCTTTTATGTGACTGATGTCTGTGGTTCAATAAAAGTCCGCTATTTTCTGCATTAATATCTTGGAAATGTTTTTTAAACGTAAAAAAATAGACAAAAAAGAAGCAGTCCGTCCACATTTCCGTTTTATTTCTTGGGTTCTCTTCATTTGCAACATGTCTGTTTGTACGTAGCTTGCTTTGTTTCTTTTCATTCATTCATTTTTTGTGGAAAAAATTTGAGTTATTTTTTATTGCTGTTTGTATGTGTGTTGTCTAGATTTTTTTGTTTATGAATTTAATTTTCTATTTTAAAGAAAAAACAAAAAAATAAATGTTTTATTACTTTTAATAAATTACAATCTGTTCAACAATGATATTACTGCATGTTTTACTACTACTTTGTTTTTTTAATTTCTCATTATCAACTAAAAATGCCAGCAATATTTTAACATTTACGCATCAAATGTCAACAAGTCATTTAAGTTTTGTTTTTAATATAGCCGAAAAATATCCTTCATCAAAGCAAATCTATGATATTCGATGGCCAATCGCTGATTCAGTTGATCTCTTTTCAACTCGAAAAAACTTTACACTTTTAAAATTTTCAAGTCCTGTTATCACTAATGCTGCTCTTGCAAAAGGGCTAAATTTCACAGAAATACTTAAAATTATTCCAAAAGTTATGGATGGTGTTTTTCGACCATGTATGCTACAAGATCCATATCCTCCAGAACTTCGTGCAAATAATGTATCTTTAGCTTTGATAGATCCATTTGCAGCTGGATGTTCAATTGCTGTTGCAAGAAATTATAATGCTAAAATTGTTATTACTTCTCCACTTGTAGAATCTTGTACTCTACAATATTACAGCGGTGCTCCACTACCTGCTAGTTATGTTATGAGTAATATTGTATCAAAAGCTGAAATGAATTTTTTTCGTCGAATTTTAAATGTATTTTCTCATCTTGTATTTAAAATATTTTTGTATCAGTTATCTATGGCGAAGTGGTTTAATTATTTTGATGCTTCAAAAGATATCTATGAATCTCCAAAACCAACAATGACGATTGTAAATTATCATAAATTTGTTGAGTTACCACTTCCACGAACAAATGCATGGATTGATGTTGGAAATTCGTTACCAGAATTTGATAATAAAATTTCTGAGGTATGTTTTGGTGTTTTTTTATTAGTGTCAACATTATGCAAATGTTTAACACATGTTTGAGAACTTCGGTGGTATTACTGTAATTAAGATTTTTCATACATGTATCAAGATTCTGCTAATTGATATTCTAATTTTTCAATTTCGAGCCATAAAATCCCTTTTTTGGTATTCCATTTTTTCCCACAAACTTTTTCCAGAAAATATTTTTCAATTTTGGGAAGCAAAACATTAGTTTCGGCAATGAACAAATTTTTCTTATTTTTATATTTTTATCATGGGTTTTTAAATTACAATTTTCCAAAGCTCTGCTTCTTAATCTTGTCATCCAAAAATTATTGCTATTAGCTTTTAGGATATCGAAAACTTTATCAATCATTACGATCAAGTTGTGCTGCTGTCATTCAGCACATATCTTAATGATGGAGTAGTTTCAGCAGAACTTTATTCAAATTATTTAAAAGTTTTTAAGAATTTTCCAAAAATTGGATTTATTTGGAGACAAAAAGAAAAGCTAGATTTTCTGCCAGATAATGTGTTGCTTGCTTCATGGATTAATCAAAGAGCAGTTATTTGTGAGAGATTTTAATATTTTAGAAATGGAAATAAATTAATGCTATTCTTTTAGCTCATCCCAAAGTTCAAGTTTTAATAACTCACTGTGGAATGAATAGTGTTGTTGAAGGATTAAATGCTGGAATTCCGATAATTTGTATGTTTTTATTTTCGTTAATGGCATACTGTAGAAAGCAAAAAAAAATTTAAAAAATGGAATAAACTTGTAGCATTGTATTCTAAACCGTTTTGGGTTTGCATAGATCGATCATAGATCATGGGCAGAAATGGAGGGGCGATTAATATAGTAATCAATCCATAAATGGAGGAACATTAACATCACGTGGACCTCGACGTTGATAACTTTTAATAAATTTTAGGCATTCCTGAAGGAAATGATCAATTTTATAATGCTGAAAAGCTTCGTCATTCTTCACTTGCAGCAGTACAATTTCAACAATCCTTTACTTCTGAAGAATTAACAAAAACGCTGGAAGAAGTTTCAACAAAAGGCTCAACCATTCGAAAAAAATCGATAAAAATAAAAGAAATGTTAGAATTTGAAAGAGAACAAAAAATTTCAACTGATATTACATGGGCTTTAAAAAAATTCCAAAAAACTGATACATTAGATTATGAAAGATTTTATATTCCCAAAGGAAGCCAATTTAGTTGGAGTAGTTATTTTTTGTTAGATTGGTTTTTTGTTATTATTGTTATTGTAGGCGTTGTTGTATCATAATGAAAATTTTAGTTTAAAATTATTTTATTAAAATGCATTTTTATTTGCAAAAATTTAATTCTTTGAAATATTATTTGATTCTGTGCTCTTATACTCCCTTCTTTTAAAATGCTTACTCAGCACTGAAAAGAGTATCCTTTATCAGAGCAAAGTAAAGGAATGATACATCAAATATGCATTAATCATATGAAGACTACACAAACCTCAAAAAAACAGAGGAAAAAATCACACCCAAATTGAGTAATTATTTGTTGGTTTTAGAAATATTTTTAAACATTTAGTTTGCCGCTATCATCAAATTTTCGGATATAAAAAGAATAATTTAATGATCTAAATTGTGCACAACAGTAAATTAAGAATGAAGACTTTGATGATTCTATTCTTCTTTTTAACACAAATATCAGGTATTTATTCATCCTTTAATGAGACGTTAACACGATATTGGATTTGGCCAATGGCTTCTGCAGCTTACAGTGATACACCAGAAAAATGTGTTAAAGATAATTTCAGAAAAAGTGACGTAAGTTTGTTTAAACTTTAAAATTATTATCTCATCCTTTATGTGTTAAAAAAATCTGCTAGCAACCACTCAATAGTCTGTAATTACAGTGCTTTTTTTAGTTTAAAGGAGGCGGACGGTTACGTACTTTTTTTCAAATCTTACGAAAATATTTGTTTTTTTACAAAAATTTTCGTAACTTCAAAAAAGCAGGAGAAAGTGATTTTTACTGCAGAAATGCATTCCTTTTCGTGCCAAAACCAGCCTTTTTTTCATTTTCCTGATCATGAAACTTTAACGAATATTTTCGTAAAATTTGAAAAAAAGTACGTAACCGTCCGCTCCCTTTAAGCGTCGATACAGCGTTAATTGCGACATGCTTGCATTTAATATGGATATGATTGAACATTTATGGTATTGCAATGTTTCAGCAAATTTCGCAAATGATGGTTGTAAGGGATGGAATATTCATGATTAATGAAAATAAATTTAAATTGTGTTGTTAATAAAAGATATAATATTTTCAATGCCATTAACAGTTGTCAACAGATTGATACAAACATGATATTATAAAAAAGTATAAAATAAAAAACACTGAAAAAAGATGTATAAACAAAAAGCAAAAAATTTACTTTTGTAATTTTTCTTAACGTATAAATTACTAAAGTAAAGCACATTTGGTTGTCTATAAACAGTTACATGTCAATACTAGGATATGTGAAATAAGACGAGTTAAAAAAAGGTATCATTAAACTTGCTTACGTATTTATGTATTTAATTTTTCAATAATGTGTGTTCAAGGATTAACATCAAAATGCATTATTGAAAAGTAAATTATTACTTTCACTGAAGGGATTTATTCTTTAATAGCTACTAAAAATGCCCAAAGAAGATAAAAAAAAAGTTCAAGCAGAATCATATAGAAAAAAAGCTATAATAAAAATGTCTAATCTTTTGGCGTTTTAAGAATAAGCGCATGCATGTTTTAAAAAGGACAAACAAAAAAAGAAAAGAACGTTTCTATTTTCAAAAAATTCCGCTGTGTAAAATTTACTAAAGTAAAAATCATAATGTAGAAAATTTTTTCTTATATTACAATAGTTACAGTAACCCCAAAGTTAATAATCATATTTCCGCCTTTAAAGTGAGCAAAACTAAGTTTTATATACAGTAATACACTTTTTTAAAAAAGACTTTAACAAAAAACAATTTAAAAAACAGAACTTTAACAAACAAATATCACAAAGTAATTATACAAAAGAAAGTTTGCAAAGACATCAACAGTTCATTGTAGTATCATAGTAGATTTTCATGTTTTAAGTGTGTTGTTTTTCGACCGCCAAGTTAGCGAAAACAAAATGAGGAATTAATTAATAAAGTTTTTTTAATATACTGTATCTAAAATGCATTGGCGGGCATGAAATTGCTTTTTATGCCCGCTTTTTTACCGCATGTTGCAAGAAAGAAGTTGCCCAAAAATGGTGAAGAAAGATGAGCATTTTTTTTGCACTCATATGTTTTTCCTTGTACACGTGTTTTTAGTTGTCTAACATTTTGTTTCTTCTATTTATTAAACACATTATGTTTTTAGATTCACCATGGATGATGATTTATATATGGATTATGACTATGGTGATGTTTATATGGAAGATGACAATTATGAATTATGGGATGAAGATGATCTAAAAAAAAGATATGACGAACTCGTAAAACACTTAGATCAATATATAACAACTCCAATCAAAGATTTTCCATCACTTAAATCTGGAATTATTGATATGCTTAAAGGTTATCGTCCTATTAAGAAAGGTGATTATCAATATGGTATTTCAAAAGCTGGAAAGAAAAAATATCAATTAATTGTTCATGAATTTGGTAATCGATCACTGGTTAGAGAATATTTCAAAGATGGAAGGAATGATTGGCATTGTTGTGAATGTGTTCGTATTGATGGTGTACATGATACTTATCATTATTTACTTATAAAACATGGAATTTTATTTGTTTCTAGATTTGAACAAGATTGTGAACCACGAAATCTTTCTTTTGTTATGGGAATTCAAAAATTATACAAAGATGGTAAGAAGAATGAAGCTGCTGCATTACAAAAATCTATTCTTGGTTCTGTAGATTTTAATACATTATTTCCATTTGAAAAACCAGCACCTTCAATGCTTCAAGAAATTTGTTCTAAACTGAATGTTCAATATGATAACAAAGCAATGCAATTATGGTATAAAACTAAGTTTGAACACGTTGATACTGAGTTTTATCCAGCAGACTACTATCTGGAAACGCATGAATTTGAAACTGAAAATTTCTATGCAATTTTATCCAAACTTTTTACTGGAAAATCAAAGCATCATGAACAGATTAAAGAAACAATTCTTGAAGCTTTTCGAAATAAAGTGGTTGAATTAGGTATGTTTCTTTTTTAAATGAATTACAATAACCCACTAATATTATTTTAGGTGAAATGTCAGCAAGAAAGTTTAATAAACATTACTGGAATGATATTGTTACTGATAGACATCTTTTTTTCATTGCAAAATTTCTTCGATGTCGAATTCTTCTTTTTGATGGTGAAATTAAGAAATACGGGAAGTGGAAAGATACATCAAGAAAACGTGTTACTTTAGTTTTGTCCCTTTCTGAAGGGAGTTATTCGATTCTTCGAAATTTTTAATATTTTGCTTCCTATAAGTGCATTTTGTCGTTGTTTTTTAAATTAAATTAGTTGTTGTATTGTATTACGGTATTTGGCTTAATAAATATACCTTTCACGTAATTTTATTCGGCTAACTTTTATGAGTACAATTAAAAATTCCTTCATTACTATAATTTAGTTAGTTACCATGAAATTCCATATGTATCTATGTAATAGCATTTTTGGTGGAAGCAAAAGTGGATCAAAAATCCATTATTGAAAAATTCATTGACAAACTTCATATATATATATCGCAGATAAAGATGAAATTCAAAAACGATCGAGCAGAAAAAATGTTAGAACTAAATATAAGACGAGGATAAGAAAAAAGTTCCTGGCCCTTGCATGAAAAGGCCAAACAAACGAAAAAAATTTGGGTTGCTTTTTTTTAACCCATTCAACGTTTTCTGAAAATATTGTTTAAAATTTTTCTCACACTCAGTTTTTAACAAATTTGTGAAAATTGTCTCAGCGACAGTGCTCAGGTTGGGTTTTTAACAATTTTGTGTAAATTGTCTCAGCGACTAGGGTCACGTTGAGTTTATCGAAAATTTGCTAATGTTTCTCAATCATTTTTTCTCATGTTGAGAAATAACGAAAATTTTGTAAATTTTCTTCGGTGAGGAGAGTTTTCCAAAAAAAGGTTGTTTTTTGAATGTGAAAAGTGGTCAGAATGAAAAATAGGCTTTTTTTACAACGGTTGTAAATTTCTCAATATTACAACGGTTGTAAATTTCTCAATTTTTATCGCCTGCTTTACAACAAACCCCAAAAAAGTCGAACCAAGGTCTCCAACCAAAGTCGGAGTCAAGCGCACTAACCACTTAGCCATGGAGACCATGTTGACAAAGTGCTGAAATGGCTCATAATATAAAAAAAGGTTTCTAAGAATGTTTTTTTTTTTTTTTATTTAGCGATGTGCACGACGCGACTCAAACATAACTGTTCCCCGCATTTTCTTTGGACAAGCGGTTTTTTTTTTCTTTTAATTTTTAGTTAAATGAATCTTTTTTACCGTTAATGATTTTTCTTAGTTTCTAAACCTATATAGGTAATTTTTTACGGGGAATCCGAAAATTCAACTTTCGAAAAAACTTTTCTCTGTAATACACCTCGAAAACGGCAATTTTTTGCGTTTTTTCGCCAAATGACCCGTCCTTCACGCGACTTCACGTTAGTGACTATATTCATTTGATGCAGAATCGAATTCTGCATCTGTGGTAAAAATATAAATCACCCGAAATCACCCGGTCAAAAATTCCTTTAATAAAAACTATTTTTTCCCTCACATTTTTAAAAGAAGCGACTTCTTTGTTCCCCGTCCAAACTTTTTTCAATTTCTTCTGATTTTCTGAAGCGCGTATCTTTTTTAGATTAATTTTTTTTAATATTTTACTTTAACATTTTTTCATAATCACAAAATTCTGCATCTTTTGGTACCAAAATTATGGTATTTGAGCAAACTTTGAGAAATCGTGCACATCGCTATTTTTATTCTTTTTTTCTCTCTTGTTGACTTTTTTTCTGTTATGAGCCATTTCAGCACTTTGTCAGCATGGTCTCCATGGCTAAGTGGTTAGTGCGCTTGACTGCGACTTTGGTTGGAGACCTTGGTTCGACTTTTTTGGGGTTTGTTGAAAAGCAGGCGATAAAAATTGAGAAATTTACAACCGTTGTAATATTGAGAAATTTACAACCGTTGTAATATTGAGAAATTTACAACCGTTGTAAAAATGAGAAATTTACAACCGTTGTAAAAAAAGCCTATTTTTCATTCTGACCACTTTTCACATTCAAAAAACACGATA
The DNA here is from genome assembly GCA_024447215.1 of Panagrolaimus sp. LJ2400. Taxonomy (NCBI): domain Eukaryota; kingdom Metazoa; phylum Nematoda; class Chromadorea; order Rhabditida; family Panagrolaimidae; genus Panagrolaimus; species Panagrolaimus sp. LJ2400. The sequence goes on along the minus strand of JAMRYA010000038.1, from coordinate 168,554 downwards.
ATTTTGAATTTTTCCTCACATTTTTCTAATCATGCAGAATTTTGCTCACGAAATTTTAAAGTTGAGGAAATTTGCACAAATTTAGTAAAAACCTGATGTGAGCCTAACAGCTGAGAAAATTTTCATGAATTTACTAAAAACTCAACGTGACCCTAGTCGCTGAGACAATTTACACAAAATCATATAAAACCCGATGTGACCATTGTCCCTGAGACAATTTACACAAAACACGTGAAAACCCAATCTGACCATAGTGGCTGAGACGGATTTTCCCCAAACACTGAAATTTTTCAAAGTGTGTATTTTTTCCGTTTGTTTGGCCTTTTCATGCAAGGGCCAGGAACTTTTTTCTTATCCTCGTCTTATATCGTCGGAATATATCAAACGTTGAATAACAAAAAATCTAAAAGGCTACAGTAACCCAACGTTAATGCATGTACAAATTTCTCCCATTTTAAATTTAGCAAAATTAATAGCCGCTATTTTGTATGTATACAGTAATATCTTTTATTAAAAAAACTTAAACAAAAAATAGTTACACCTGGAAAAAAAGAACAGTAACAAACAACAACCAAAAAGTAATCATACAAAAGAAAGCTTACAATTAATTACAAACACATTAGAAGAATGAGAACATTAACTATTATATTATTCTTCAAAATCATCATCCAAACCATCTTTTGATTCAATATTTTTTGTTTTTGCTTTTTCTTCTTTTTCATCTTCTTCAACAAGAGCATCAGAAAGTTGACTACCTTCTTCAAAATTGGATGCAGAGGAAAGCTCTTCTTTCGTTTCATCATTAAAAGTAAAATCATCAGCGGAACCATATCCAGATGATGTTGTAGAGGTACACGAAGTATTCATTGAATCTGAAAATGCAAGAATATATAGCTTTGTAATAATTAGCAGATTCATTTCCAAGCGCTGTAACTGTGCTTTTCAAGTCATAAGCATTACGACCTTCATTCATTGACACAGTTAGTAAAAAAATTCTCTCACCTTTAATAATTTCTGCAAGCTTTTCTCGAATTTTCAAAAGTTCAATTTCATCAATTGCCAACATAATATCTGCATTAGTAGAATCATAAAAAGCAAGAGAAGTATAAAAGCAACTATTTTGTCCATCATGAAGAGATAGTTGTGTACCATTTTTAATAATTTTATGTTTTTGATATTGCCAAAATCCAGTTTCATAATTTCTTTCACGACAATCAATTTCAAGCATAATATCATTTGCATGAAGTTCTTTCACTTCTTCCAATAACCAGAAACATTTTAGATGGAACCTAAAAATATATACAAAGGATTAGCAATGATAGATGTATGGGCTCAGGATATATTTTAGGGATATATGCATCAGTAAACTAATAATGAATATAATACAGTCAAATATAATGCCGAGATGATTGTTGACGGCATATCGCTCCTTTTATATCTTTATGATACAAAAGTATGCAAATGCATCGGTTAACTGATTTGGCCAGGGATAAAAAGATATATATGTACAATAAATAAGCATAGTTGGATAATGGATATAATACAACATATACATAAAAACTCACCATCCATTTGTAGGATATGGGTAAATTTCAAAGTGATCATTTCGATAAACCCGGACTTCATTCTAAAAATGTGCAACTTTATTAAAAAAATTCAAAAACGAAAAGAAAAAAACCTGTGGAATAATATCATTACAGCCATGGCAACGAGAATCAGAAGATTTTGTATGTTGAAAAAAATATGATTTTTGATTGAGCATTTTGTAAGCAAACAAATTTAAGTGCAGATGTTAGCGTTGAACAACAAAAGCCGGAATGAAAAAAAAAGCAGCAGCTGTAAAGAACGTTAACTCTTCAGATCTGAAAAAGGATAAAAATGATGTTTTACCAGAAAAAAGAAAAAGAAAGAAAAAGAATTTCATAATTTGGGTCAATCGATTGGGGGTTCTAACACGAAAGGCATTGTTTAACATGTGAAATGTTCGAGAAAAACAAATCAATAATTTTGTTGCTACGCTTTGATCTTTTTTTTTGAGAAGCATCAAAGAGCCGATAATCTTTTTTTGCTTTCATTCAAAAACGGATCTTTAAAAAATTGCGCAAAAAAACACATTGTTTTTCATACTCGAAAGAAGCAAGCAGGCTTATTTCCCAGGTGCAAATTATTTTTTAAAAGCTAACAACAAAACTAGAGCACTACTTACACAAATACGTTTAATTTAATATGACAAGCAACAAAAAATAACTTTGATTTTTGTGATGATTTTTAATGAATTTTTAATGAATTTTAATGAATCAAACACGTTTCTCTGAAACAACTATGACTCAAAATACAAATATTGCCCTTTTTACTCAGCAGCAAATTTTTTGTTTTAAAACGTGTTATTTTTGCACTTGTATGAGTGAGAGAAAGAAAAAATATCAAGCGGAAGCTAACTCTTATGAATCACGATTGTTCTTCTGTGAATTTGCAATTTACAATTGCTTTTTGTAACTTTACAAAAAAGCTCTGATTTAAAAAAAAAATTTACAATTGCTTTTTGTAACACTTGAACGTCGTCAAGTGTTACAAAAAGCAATTGTTGCTCTTCTGATTTAAAAAACGTCTGTAATTCTGATGAGTGATAATTTTACCAACTTTGCATTTTTTTTCAAGTACTTTAAAACTTTTTTTAACTATTGCAATAGCTATTGTAGTATTTCCTTTTGACTGCATAAATTAGATTACGGTAAGTGCAGTGGCTATTAAACGCGTTACCCTTTTAAATATGCAAATTTTTGTTGTTTGATTTTATTCATTATCGTCATTTTTTTCACCATGAATTGCTTTTTTATCAACTGTGCTTTAGCTCAACTCTCAAAAATCAATGTCTTTTTCTTCTACAATTTCAATATCCTTGAACTCTAAAACTGATGTATTCTTTCCAAATTCTGAAGTTCATGGAACACTTCAACTTTCAACAAATGATCCAAATTCTGTAAAACAAATAAATGTTTCAATAATTGGTTGTGCAAGAACATATTTCGAAGATTTACGATATTATGGTAGTGATGTATATGATTGTATTCCATTTTCTGCAGAGCAATTTTATATGAATTATAATATCGTTTTATGGCAAAGTAATAATGGTAATAGTAGCAGTCGAAGTATATCGTTAAATAGTGGAAGTAAACAATATCCTTTCAAATTTATTATTTCATCAAATGCTCCATCAAATGTTAGTGAAGAATTTGGTGAAATACAATATTATATAAAGGGATGTGTTGAATTCTTTGGTATGTTTATTTATTGGGATAAGGTGATAGAAATTACAGGTAGAAAAATTGGATGAATTTAGGCGTGTTGATTAAATGTATGCCAGATGCTTTAAATATTCACGATAATTATTAAAATTAGAAAGCTCAAACAACACCCCAAACCTCGAAAAATAGCCACGGATTTCCACGAAAAAAAAGTTTGTGGAAATCCGTGGAAAATCGTAAAAAATTGTGCTAAATTTTTCACGCGTAAGCGCGTAAGTGTGAGATTCTATCGTTAACAATTGTTTTAAAGGAGAAACAAGAAATTAATTTCTGATAAAATATTTACACAACACATTTTTTAGGAAATAAAAGTCTAATTGAATATTATGGTTTTTCTGTTTGTTCTATTATTAATTTAAATCTTGATCCAAAATTGAAGCTTCCTGTATATACTGTTGTTGAAATAACTAAAAAAGCTTTTTTTCTGTGCACTCCAAGATCTCTTAAGGTTACTGTAAGTTTTTGTTGTCATATTTATCTTTGATAACACTTTATTTTTATAGATGAGTTTGCCAAAAACTGGATATGTATGTGGTGAAACAATTCCATTACAAATTGATGTTTCAAATCAAACTAAAATTAAAATTAAATCAATTGAATTTGGACTTTCTTTAAAATGTATTTATGGTGGAAGTTGTGAAGCAATAAAATTTCTTCGAAATGCTGAAACAATGAATAAAGAAGAGTCTTTGAATGTTGTAATTTATTCTGTTGAGGTAAAAAGAATTTTTGGTGGTTTTTCTGCTCTTTTCAATTAAGCTAAAGAGATTTAATAAAAAAATATACTGTATTTTTTTAGCCAAGTTCAACTTCTTCAATTTACAATATTCTTGTTCCACCATTGTCACCATCTAATTCTGAGTGTTCAATTATTAAACTGCAATATTATGTTTTTGTAAGTTATTTAGTCTTTTTTAAAAAGAATGAGTATTATTAATTTTTTGGTGCAATCTAACTTTATAATCAGACATGCTAGAATGTATTATCTTTTTGCATTGTCTTTTGCTATCTGGAGTTATCGCAAAAAAAATTTGTTCAAGATTAGACTCTTTATTTTAATTTACATCAACTCTTCTTTTTTCAGATCAAAGTACATACAAATGAAATTTTTAAAGCTGGTCCATCAACTGCTATTCCAATTACAATTGGAACTGTACCAATGATTCATGAATCTATGCCAATTACAACGCCAGAAATTCTTGAAACTGCTGATTTTATTGAAGGTGTGGCAAGATCTAAAATTATGAAAAAGAAATACAATAAAAATAAAGAAGGTCCAGCAGAATTTCGTCCAAAATTTCCATGCTATTCTAATTTGTCTTTAAATAGAAGCTCTGAATAATTAATGTAATATTTTAATAAATATTTTATGTTTTTGTGTTGCACGCATTACTGTAACAATGAATCGCTGATGTTTGATACCATTTTTGCGCTTAGTTCTGGCATCCTTTGAAACGTTTGGCAGTACAGAACGAGCAAATCGACAAAAAGCTGACATTAAAAAACCTGCTTTCCTTCTTTTCTACGAAAAAACTCTTTGTTTCACGGTCATTGCTAGTTTTGAAATGCTGTCTGCTTTTTCTTTTCTTTTTTCTGCTGCTCTTCCGTCTTCTGCCAAATTTATTAACAACATAAGGCAATTCAACGCAGCTTTTTGTCTTTTGCATCGATGTTTCAAAAGAGCAAAGTTTTATGGGTGTAAATCTATGACAAAATTTTTAGACAAGAAATGTTTTTAAAAAACAAAATATTTTACGTCTGAAGAATCTTCGTTTTTTTCATTTATTGAAAATATTAGATCTTTTTTTTTGAATATTTTAATAGTTGTCCTCAAAATTTACTTTTGTGAAGTGTGCTCCATGTATATCTAAAACTTTCACCCGAAAATAATATTTATTCTTCCAAAAGTCTGGGGGAAATGGCAACACTATAAAAAACAATTACTACCTAGACATCCTTGCAGATTATAAAACTAGCACTCTAATAGTCCAAATCCATTGATAATAATTCATGTATGTAAAATTTTTGCAAAACTGATGCAATACTATGACAATTTTTGAACTTACATTTCTCAGGTTAAAAATGGTGACCTTTGCACTATCGCTTTCTTAACAAAAATTTTTAGTAGCAAAAACAACGTTAGTTAAGTACAAAAGTACACCAAAAATTTAATCGTTTTTATTTCACGTGAACAAAAGTGTCACACTAAAAAAAGTTTAAATTTTTTTGCAATAAAACGGAAAAGCAATCAAAGAAAAAAGTAAAAAAGACATAAATAGCAATTTATCAATGACAAACAAAGGGAAGAAATGATTAGGGCCGGAAGAAACAAAAGAAATGAATTTTTATCAAAAATAAAAGTATGAAAGAAAATTATGATCGTCTGTTTTTTTATAACTTCTTTTATTTGACTGACCAAAAGTAAAAGAGAGAGTACATAAAAAGGTAAAAGCTGGTGTTTTAAAGTCATCACTTTCTCTATTTTATACTTTACTACGAAGACTAAGAAAAAATGGGTACGAAAGTATAAAAGTTTTGCAGGCAATGAGTGCTCAAAGTTTTTTGAAATAAAATTTTTGACTTTTGTCTTTTTAATTGGTTCTTTTTGTATGTGACTACGCTTTCGTTATAATTAAATACAAAAATTAATTGTTTTCGTTGATTTTTTTGCAGCACAAGTTTCCTTGTCTGTGCTTATTTAATAAATCTCACAATTTTAAAACTTTTAAGGAATTCACTGAAAATTGTTTGTTTAAAAACAAAAATTAGCTTCTATAAAATGCAGCTTTTACTGGAGAAGCAAAACGTTTATGTTCGATTTTATTTCCACTTTTTATAATTTATCAGATTTCCGTGGATACCTTTCCCTCTCACCTAAACGCTGAATATTTTTTAGCTCTTTAGCAATGCCTGCCAGCCATGTTGATCCTTCATCATATCCCTCTATTCTCACTAAAATGAAAAAGAAACCAGAATTCAACTTTCTCTACCCTATTGTAAGATTTGAAGTTGATAAATTAAATACTGGTACTCGGCTTGATCTTTATGAATACACGGAAATTATCAATGGAAAAGAAGAACAATATTATTTAGCATTAAAATATCATCAATATTCAAATTTAATTGTTCTTGGAAATTGTAGTTATTTAAATGGTGAATTTGAAAGAACTGCTATGATTGAAATTTTTTCAATTGTAAAAGAAAAATTACTTGCTGAATCTTTGTTTGAAACAGTATTACCAGAAGGAAGTGAACATGAGGTTGGTTGAGGGATCAGGCTTAAATGTTTGACTATGTTTTGTTTTTTCTAATAGACGCTATTGAAAAGGAACAAAATGTTTTACAACAAATAGCTGAAAAAAGGGTTATGAAATTAATGCTTAATTAACAAGGGAACCACCAAAGATGATTGTTTGCAAAAATACTTATGGTAAAATATTACGGACCTTAACCAGTTTAAAGTGGATATTTTACCTCTTTAAAGTTTATTAAAAACACTTCTTTAGCTTGAAAAATTCTATACACGTTTTTACCGAGAATTTTCACACATTCTTAGCAACAAAACTAATAAATTTTATTATTTTTCAGTTAAACAAATTAATGGAGGCAGAAGGAACACATCCACATAAACCTCTATATCAAAATACATATGTATATTACATTGAAGAAAAAAATCAAAACGAATTTCTTGAAAAAGAAATTATCCTTCCTGATGGCTTTGAAGTTCGATCTATTGGTCCAGAATATTCTAAACAAATGATGTCTGTTTTGTTGCATTATATCGAAGGTGATGAACTACAAGCTGCGTAAGTTTACATTAATTGCATTTAAAAAGTTGTACAACAAAATAAGTGTTACAGTATCCGCTTAGAAGAACTTCCATCAGCTGGTATCTTTGAAATCTCCACAAATAAACTTGTTGCATTTGAATATAATGATGGACTTGGTTCAATTGCACATCAATATGTGTACCCAGATTATCGTAGTAAAGGCTTGGGAAAAGCTGTTGAAATTTTAGTTTGTCAAAAAAATTTACGAGAGTAAGTTTAAATGCTGTAACAACTCTTTCGCAAATTTCTTAAAAACCCTAACCCTCTAATATATTTTAGACTTGATATTTTACCATCTAAATGTGTAGCACTTGCTCGACCAAAAGTTATGGCAATAACTGAAAAGACAAAATATTGGTCAAAGTTGTTAGATGCAAATGGAAATCCATCAGAAATTTGGTGGACAATTTATTCAAAGACTCCTAAAGAAAAGATTGTTATTCGTGATAATTGATTTGGTTTTTTTACTATTATTTTATATCATTAAATTTGTTATTTTGTTAATGTTGAATTTAATAGTTTATTCTGTATGAAGAAATAAAGAATGTACGCTTCCTTGGGGGTTTATGCGTTAAAATATTTACTAATTTGATTGAATTTATAGCTATGCAAGTTATTTAAAGTTAAAAGCCGGCAAAAACTTTTATGATGAAAAATACATGTATCTTCAGGTCACCATTAAAATAAACCAATTTTACTCTTTTTTCTTTCCATTGAAATATATTTTCAGCCAATACTATAGATGCTCTATTAATGCGGATATTGATTATAATCAAAGAAGGGCAGATTACTGATAAATGACAAGAACAAAGTTTCCTCAATTTGTTTTCATAGAAATTATCCTTTTTTTATTTTCTTTCAAAAAAATAGCAAAGAAATTTATTTACGTTTTTTATCGTTGTTATTACTAAGAAATGAAGTATCTTGGTAAAATTGGTATAGTTTTGTTACTGATAGCTGCTGCTTTTGCTAATACCATTAGTGTTGGAACAAATTCGAATTCTTCAATCGCAACAACTTCTATCAATCAAACAGATGTAACCTCGACAATTCTTGATGACGACGATTATGATGATAATACGATTTATGTTTGCGGTGATGATGAGAATTCTGGTAAAAAATTTTATATTATGAATGCTTTTCTATAACCCGCAATCTTTTAGATAATGGATGTATCTGTATAGATGAAGAATTAAGATGCAATCAACAATTTAAAAATTTTGCTTCTGATACATTTTTAAAACATGGGAAAATTAAAATTAGAAATGAAAATTTTACAGCAAAAGTTGTTGAATTACGATCTAATAAATGGAATATTCTTCAAAAGGTAATTAGTTTTCATTGAAACATTTTTTTTATCTAAAAACGGGTTTTAGGATGAAATCTTACCTGGACATGAATCAAACGTTGAAGTATTACATATATATTTTAATGAAATTACTTTCATGGAAAATGGTGTATTTGATAGCTTTACATCACTGAAAAAACTTGGTCTTGCATACACTTCATTGACATCTATAAATGATACAATATTAACAAAGCAACTTGGATCAACCTTGGAAGAATTAGTACTAATTGGCAATTATATACAAAATCTTACTGCAACTACATTTCAATATTTAACAAAATTGACAACATTATCTTTTAGAGATAATAGAAATGTAAATTTAGTTACCAGAATTAATGGTATCAATGTAACTGTATTTCCAGAAGCATTATCAAATTTAAAAACTTTGGATTTAAGTTTTTGCCAAATTGAAGAATTAGATGATAACGTTTTTATCAATCTTAGGTAAGAAAGAAATGAAATTTTTGCTTTATTTAAAAGTAGCTTATATTTTAGAAACTTGGAAAAATTAGACATTTCTTATAATTCATTAACAACGATTCCTAAAGCTATTAGAAGTTTATCAATGTTGTGGAAATTGGAACTTAAATTTTCTAATATTGTTTCAATTAATGATTGTGATTTTTGTGGTCTTTCAAATCTTAAAATTTTAAATCTTGGTTATTCGCATGGCTTAACATACCTTCATGAAAATGCTTTTGGAGCTCTTAACAATGGATCCACAGTAGTACTACAACTGAAACATTTTTTGATCTTTGAAACTAATGTCTCAGTATTACCAGAAAATCTTTTGGATTGGAAAAATGTTACAACAATAAGTATTGAAAATATTCCTTTAGCATGTAATTGTTCAATGGCATGGCTTATCAATGATTACAATTCTTCAAAACCATTGTATGTGAATAAACTGACAAATCGATGGGATAAATCGAACAAAAATAAACTACAATGCCACTCACCTTCAACATTGGCAGGAACACATTTGCATACGCTAGCTGAAAATTTTTGCATGAATGATACTGTAGATAAAAAAGAAGAAGATGTTTACTATATTTGCAGTGATAATGATGATGAAGAAGAAGATACAAGTTTGTTTTAAATTTGTAATTAAAAACTATAACTTTTAATTTCAGAAATTTATAAAGGTTGTTATTGCGATGATGACTATATTGGCTGTCATCTATCGTCAAACAAGCTGAATCACACAAATATCAAGGTACTCAAAAGTAATTTTACAATTGAAAGAGTTTGGTTTTCTTTTAACAATTTTACAACATTGAATAAAGTAAGTATATTTGTTGCTGTGATTTAAGCTAATGTTAAGCTACTTTTTAGGATAAGGTCTTACCTGGATATGAATATTCCGTAAAACACTTTAATCTTTGTGAAAACAATATTTCAAATATCGAAAATGGAACTTTTGATAAATTTATTAATTTATATGGATTAAGTTTGAGACACAATAACTTGTCAATTGCAATTAATAATGTTACATTTCCAACATCATTACGAAAGATATTTTTAACAAATACAAATTTACAACATATCCCAACTAATAATTTTACAAATGTTATGGAATTAGATCTGAGTAAAAATCCAAAAATGTTTTCATCGTCTACTAAAATAATTTTCCCAAAATCTTATTCTAATTTGGAAAATCTGTCTTTATCGTATTGTAATATAACGAATTTGGATGAAAATACTTTTGTAAATTTAAAGTAAGTTTTTTTCAAATGCATTCTTTTTTTCTCTTTCATTTTTAGATCTTTAAAAACGCTAGAATTAAACAACAATCCCTTGCAATCAATTCCAACCGCAATAAATGTCCTTACAAATCTTCAACACCTTGATATTTCTGATTCTAATATTATTGTATTACAAAGATATGGAGTCACAAAACATCAAACTCTTAAACGTATAAAAGCAAATTCATATAAACTTCAAAGAATTGATAATTGTGCATTTTGTAATTTTCCAAATCTTGAAGAAATTGATCTATCATATGGCTATTATTTATCATATATCCATGAAAATGCATTTGGTTCTATTTCTAATGAACAACCACTTCAAATAAATAAATTTTCAATTTACTATTCTAATATTTCAACTTTGTCAGAAAAACTTTTGAATTGGAAGAATGTGTCGGTTATTGATATCCAAGGAAATCCACTTACATGTAATTGCTCTGTGGCATGGCTTATCAATGATTATAATGCTTCAACACCTTTATATGTGAATAATTTAAAAAGTCATTATTGGTGGGACGTAAAATCAAATAAAAATGAACTGTACTGCGGCAATCCTCCAGAATTGAAGAATGAACCTTTGTATAAACTTTCTGGTGATTTTTGTTTGAATGATACTTATACAATTGAAGACGAAAAAGTATATCATGTATGTGGTGAAAGTGATGAAAAAGAAGAAGGTTGTGTTACTTTCTTTTTACAGTATTTGTAATGGTAAATATTTTTTAGATTCTTTATGTACCTGTAGAAATGATAAACTTGAATGTAATTCTTTGGAACATATGAATATTGAAATTATGAGTAACAAAAGTATGGAAATAAAAAATGTCGAAATTTCTTCTGCCAATTTTAGTGTACTTAATTTGGTATGTTTATATTTTCGTCTTTTTTTTCTAAAAAGAATTCTAAAACGTTTGTTCAAACATAGAGTAGTCGATAGTCGAGTGGTTTTTTAGTGCTGGTTTATCAGAAGGATCCTCACATGTTTGATCCGCATGATACGGTGATACTTAACCTTTTTAATCCGATGTTTAAATATTTAATGCTATAAAGTTATAATTCAATTAATCAATTGCATTTTAGAGCAAATTTTTGATTGGTAGAGAAGCATGTATTAAATACTTTGTGCTCAACAACAACAAAATCCAACATATTGTAAATGGAACATTTGATAAATTTACTTCTCTCAATTCACTGGATTTATCTTCAAACCTTCTTACAACAATTGATAAAATTTTTATAACAAATATGACAAAATTAGAAGTATTGAATTTATCATACAATTCAAAACTTGGTAATGGTCTCACTTCTATTTCATTTCCAAAAGCTCTTTCAAACTTAAAGCATTTATTCTTGGTTGAGTGCAATATAATAAATTTGAATGATGATATCTTTAACAATCTTAAGTTAGTTAGAATATTACTTTTCAACTAGTAAACTTATACATTTTAGCAATTTGATGTTTCTTTATTTATCCGATAATCCACTTACAACATTTCCAAATGCCGTCAATGCTCTCACAAATCTTCAGTTATTGAATATCGACAGAACCGAAATCACTACATTAAAAAAAGATGGACTTAAAATAAATAAGAATTTACTCCAAATACATTTAACTCGCTCAAGTCTTCAAAGAATTGAAAATTGTGCTTTCTGCAGCTTCCCAAATCTTAAAGAAGTTCATCTCAATTTCAATAAAAATCTTTCATTTATTCATGAAAATGCTTTTGGTTTTGCCCATAGTCATACAACACCTGTCATGGAAAAGTTGTGGGTTGCAGAATGCAATCTTACAGTTATACCAGAAAAGTTGCTTAATTGGGATACAAGACATATATTATTAGGAGCAAATGGAAATCCATTTACATGTGATTGCAAAATGTATTGGTGGATCAAAGATTTTAAAGAAAAACATACCAATACTTTTATTCGTCATTTTTACAAATGTGCAAATCCACCAGAATTTCGAGGAAAATTATTTATTGAAGTTCCTGATTTGAATTGTAATGAAACTTCAACTAATGCAACTACTCCATCATCAACAACAACAACTCTTTCATCAATTACTGAAGCTTCAAACAATTCAGCACAAAGTCAATGGATTCTGGTTGTTTTTATTTCATCAATTCTCATTGTTATTGCTATGGTTACTGTAGCTGTTGTTGTTTATTATTACCGTAAAAGAAAGATTGTTCAAATTCGTAAAAATGGAAATGAAGGTGAAGAAGATCTACTTGAAGAAGATTTTGATACTGAAAATGTTTGATTTTGTTGTTTTGTCTTTTCTACCAGCTTTCATGATTTTCTGTGTTTTTATATGCAATAAATTTTTCCACTGAATCATTATTTATAAAAGTCACAAAAAAACAAAGCTTTTGATATCGTTGCTACAACATGCTGTTCGTCTTCACCTTTTCGATCTTTTGATTACTTTTACTTACATTTTTCTGTAACCTCAGACAAACGTTTTTGTAACATCTTAAGATACAAACTTGAAATTAAAAATCTAATTTAAAACTTTCAAAACCGATTTTTTTCCTGTTTCTTTTTCTAACACAAAGTACATCTTAAATTGACGATTGACTTCCCTGAACATAAGCTACAAATCAAAAAACACAAAGAGAAAAAACAGAAAAACAACAGACAAGAAAATTTTTTTGTTAAAAAAATCAAACATTTTTTTTGAGCGCGAACAACAACCAACTTTCTCGCATTCGATTCAACGAGACAAGACAACTTGGAGAAGAAGAAAAAATTTGTTTGATTTTGTTAATTTTTTGATGGTTTAAAAGTTATGAAAAATTTTCTGTTAAAATTATTTTGTTTAATATTTTGCTTCAATATTGTTTATTCTGCAAGAATATTAGTTTTATATGTTCATGATGAAAGAAGTCATCTATATTCAATGGGACCATTTTTAAAGCGGTGAGTATTTTAGATGTAATAAATTAGCAGTTTTTTAACTGTTGTAAAAATTAAATTACCTTTCTATTATTTTTTCAATAACGTTACGAAGTAAAGTTGCTGCACGTAAAAGTTAATATTATATTTTAATTGTTATAAAATGCTCTTGTCAGTTAATTAATTTTTACACAAGAAAATGAAGAAATGAAATATTCAAATGCAACCATTTCTTGAAAAATGGCTTTTTTGTTTAAAGCAAAAAGAATCTCACTTTAGATAAAAAAAAGACACTACTGCTCAAAAACTGATTTTATAAGTAGGGACTCTCAAGCAAAAAATGAAAATCGTTTTTTCAAAGATTTTTTAATATATTCTGGTACATCTCGATCTACTGAATCCAACTGCGCCATTATTTTTCGTTTAAATATAATAGCTAAAAAATTATTAAGCTTCTACGGCGCGATATAAAATTTTTCATGGTCAGCAAAAACTTCAAAAGGAAAATGCCGCCATTCCTTTGGGCTCTATGGTCGAGAGGTTTGCGTGACTGACTCACGTGCAAGAGGTTGGAGGTTCGAATCCCAGCGCGTGAAAAAAGGTCAAATGAGTTCAGAATTTTATGGGCAACATTAAAAATACATTTACAACTAATAAAAAATTATTTTGGCCTACTTTTTTACACTAACCAGTGCTGGTTTTTGCTGAAAGATGTTGTTTACGATTTTGTTGTTGCTTTTTGTAGGATTTTAAAGCTTTTGACTAAGACAAACTACTATTTCTAATGCTTATTATAGAATCTAAAAAAAAGATAAATACCAAAAGTTATTTTCCTTTTTTTTGTCTTCTATTAACAACGTAAAAAATATTATGCGGATTTCGACCTTCATCTTGTTCAACATCTATATCGTCATTTATAATTGTTCATATATTTATCTGTTGAAACATCAAAAACGTAAGTATAAAGCATTCACTATATTCAAAAGCTATAACACATACGTAGATTGAATGTCAACGATAATAAAGAAGCTTAAATTAATGCAGTTCATATATGTATGTAATACGTACTGTTTTGCTGAAATGCCATTGCTAATCTATGATACCCTAATAGATAATAACAGTTTCTGTCGAATTTATATGCTTTGTCGATGTTAGAGGTGTTGATGACATTCTTGAAGACGATATATATATTACGATACATGAACAACACAGTAGTTATAAATGACTGCAAAGATTTGGGACCACACGTGGGCAAGTCGAAGGTTTTCAAAGGTTTTGACCTTTGACATCGCGCGCACTGCGCAGAGGTTTTTGATACATCGCGCGCAGATTTGTTGAAAAATTTTAGAAGCGCGCATATTTTTTTAAAAGTTTTAAAAAAAATGAAAAAACATTGCGCGCAGAAATTTTGAAAATTTTTATAAGGAAAAATACAAAAGAGAAAAAATGAGAGAAATTTAGTGTTTTTTGTTAGTTGCGCATTAATTTCTGAAAATGAGAATTTTAGTTTATCATCAAAATTTTTGCGCACAATGTGTCAACATTGTGCATACTAGCAGGCATAACCTGCGCAATTGCTATAAGAAAATGGTGGAAAATAAACACTTTATTGGAGGAAGTGCGCAACATATGCGCTATCTAAAAGACTTGTAACTGTTCTGCGCAGGTTTTGCTATTGCTTCACAAGAGAACCTGGGTTGTAAAGCAAAAATCAGTTTGTTTTAAAATGAATTTAAAATAAAATTTTAAAGCAGAATTGCAGCGCGCGCTGGATGCATCTCTTCACTTTTTTCACTGCGCGCAACAATTTAATCGTAATGTATGTAGAAAGATAATATTACCTGCGCAGTAACTTAATTTTTTTAATGCTTGAAATATAATGCTAGTTTTAGAGCAATAAAAGTATTTAGTAAACTTCTATTCTAAAACACAATGTTTTGCAAATTGATTTTATTAGACCTTAATTAATAGCTGTATTTAACTGTTCAAATTACTATTTCAAAAACAACTCACTGTCAGGTTAACGAAATTTTTAGAATGGTGTGCGCAACTTTATTCAATCAGTTCATTCAGTCACCATGTAATAGTTATCAACCATTTAATTGCGCATCGTTGGTTAATCGCTAAAGCTAATATTTTATTAGGGAAAATTCTTTTTTGGTTTAAATATAAAACGAAAATTTCAAAATGCATTTTCAAATGTTAATGCACATAAAACGTTTTAGACGTTTTTAACCTAAAAATTATAGCTATTTGCAACTTATAGAATTTGCCGGCTATTGACCAGCAAACATCATAGCTCGAACATTTAAAAAATTTTGCGGCATGGCTTAAGTTTTATCATGTAAATCGTTTTTTTTAATATTTAGCATTAAAATGAAATTTTATAAAAGCAAACAGTGCTGAGAAAGCCAGATAGAGGCCAATTTTTTTTCGCCGGCCTGCGGCCGGCTATGGCTTTTTTTTAATTTTTTTCTATACATTAAAAAATCGGGTCTAATTTTTCACCTCATTTCTCATATTTGAAAGCGTACTGAAAATATGCTTGTTGTATTAAATATTTTCAGGTTTCTGCTAATTCCGCTTGCATATTGTAGGTGCTTCATTTGCCTTTCAACATGACTGAATTGTAAATTTTTTCGGCGGCGCTAACGCGCCGCTTCTTTCTGTTTAAACAAGAATATTTATCATAAGTTTAGTTCACGTATACACAGTTAATGTATCACTTACGCTAATACTTGAAATCTAGCATTACGTCATCGAAAAATAGTGCAGTTTCTAGAATTCTTTAGAAAAAAAATTTTGAAAAAATTCACGTGGTACCCCCTGTGATCGAAACATTGCGCGCAAAATTTTGAAATCTGACCTTGGGTCGTGCCCACGTGTGTTTGGGACATAGAATTTGGCTTACAAAGCCCTTTTGTAACAAGGGGATAACAAAAAGATATGTCCATTAAATATTCTAGTCAATTTTTTAAACTCTTAATTAATAAAGAATGTTGAAATTGTTGATATCTAAAATGTTTGATTATACTTACCTGCAGAGGGCGTTTCGAATACTGTAAAATAATCCCCAGAATATTTATATGCATATCAGTCACTCTCAAAGTACAATGACTCCCATCACAATCAAATACAAAACTTAAAATAAAACACAATTTCGATCATCATCATTTTTTAACTTTTGCCTGCATTCGTTTTTGCCATAACAATTCCAGTAACATCAATAATAATTAAAGTTTCAGAATCAAGTTTATAATTTGAAATTGCTTTTGATAAGGTACTTTGATTAATAACAAGTTGTTCATCACCACCTTCATCCCGACGAACAAAATATCCATATACCTTATCAGTTGCCATAATTTTCATTGCCCGACGTAATTCCCGAATAAAACCACCCAAACTTCCATCTTTAACATATGTAACAATTGTAGGACCTTCTTCATCTTCTGAGACATTACATTTGACAGTTAAGATTTTATCTTTTGCTTTAAAGCCAGTAACACATGTTTGAACGGATGTAACTGAATCATCTTTAATAGCTTAAATCAGATTTAAGCAATAAAAAATAATAATTAAAAGTTTTTAAATAAATGGTGTACGACAAACCTACAATCCTTAAAAAATCTTTTTAATCAAGCAAATGTATAAAATATCTATCCTAAAATATTTTTTATTAGTTGTAAATGTATTTTTAATGTTGCCCATAAAATTCTGAACTCAGTTGACCTTTTTTCCCGCGCTGGGATTCGAACCTCCAACCTCTTGCACGTGAATCAGTCACGCAAACCTCTCGACCATAGAGCCCAAAGGAATGGCGGCATTTTCCTTTTGAAGTTTTTGCTGACCATGAAAAATCATTTTTTTTTGCAAAAAAAATTTGTTTGAGAGTCCCTATTTATAAGCAAAATAAGAAGCAAAAAATATCGCGTTTTTTTACAATGCGTTAGACATAAGCAACAAACGGAAAAAACGATCGTCAATGTTTTTTTTTATTTCTAGCTGCTGCAAAAACGTTTCAGCAAATGTTTCGAAAAGGATAACCTCTAAAACAACGTTAATTGCATAAATTTCGTGTTTTTATAAAGAATAAATAGCAAAAAGCAATTTTTACTTTTTAAATAAATGCATTTTCCCCTTTTACATTCTTGTCAAATGTCCATTGTGCTTTTTTTTAAACAAGTAGATCATTTTAACAAGTTTTTTTTTTCAAATAAAACATAAATTACAACGTCGAAACATTTTTCATGAAGTCGGTAAAATACTTTGTTGTATATTTCCTCATTATTAAATGTAGGTAAATTATGTTACATTTCACGGCATTTTTAAATAATGCCAGCTTTTTGTTTTTTAGTGGTTTAAAATTAGGTTCACGTTGACATTATTTTGTCTTATGAAAATTTTAGGGCAAGACTATAGTTTTTTTTACATACGAAAAAAAGATAATAATATTCAAAAAAACAGCCATCCCTTAAAAAATGGCTTTTTTGATTAATACAAAAAAAGTCGAACATAGAAGCACAAAGTTTAGCGATCTTTTAAATTAACAAATAAACTAAAACAAAAAGTTATTATGTTTCAGATTATCAGAAGATGGGCACAATTTAACAATTTTTGATTCCTGCAGTGATAAAAAACCAGCAGATTTGGGCTTTAATTCAACAATTATTCATACATATTTACCAATGAATGAAGCATTAGAAGAAATGATTTCAACTTTTATTTGGAAAAGTGATCCACATTCTGCTGTGTTAGGGCTAATTCATGCTGCAGGTGATGAAAATATGGGATATTTGTTACTTGATGCAGCAGAAAAGGTTTGTTGTTTTTAAAGACTTTTTGAGATACTGTAGCTTTGACCATTAGCGTTATTTTCTCTCATTAGTGATAAACAGAAGATAATATTGCCTTCATTTATGGGATATTGTAGCTATTGCTAGTGCTATAAGTTGCCTTATCAGTGGTAATAAATTTGTCTAATTTCAGTTCGTTGAATTATTCAAGCATGAATATGATTTGGTAATTGTTGATGAAATTTTTACAATTCATGGAATGACTGTAACAAAAATTTTAAAAGAGCTATCTGGAATACCGTATATTGTATTTACGACATCAAATGTTGGAGCAGAATCAAATGTGGCAGAATTTTCTATGGGTATGTGAGAGGAGGCATTTTCTTGATGTTTCTGATTCTTTTTAATGTAGTATGCAAACCTTTGCATACAGCAAAATTAATGCGCTTAAGACTTTCTACTTGAAACAGTTGGGAAATTTTCTTAAATCGTAATTTTGAAGTTTTATAAAACATTTAGATTTAGATTTAGATTTAGATTTATTCCTTCAATCAATTGCACAATAACAAAGTTAAATAAATAAAACAGAGTTACAACAATGAAAGGTGACAAAAAAGACATTAAAAATTTTTACAATAAAATTAAAATAACTATTCAATAGAGTTTTCATCGGTATTTTCATTTCTTTCATGTAGAATAAATGATTGAAGCAGTGGAAGCCATCTTTCTGAAGAACTTAATTCAAGCATATATGGGAAGAGATGATCATGTGATTTTTTATTTTCCTAAATCAAAGATACAATATTTTAAACCTACTTTTTTCAGGCCACACTCCAGTCCTTGATGCCACTCATGGCACAATCCTTCCATCTGGACATGGAGATGTTTATGATCCAAAAAAATTTTGGTTACGTGTTTATAATTTTCTTGAAGCTTTTGGTGAATATGCTATGATGTATAATTACAGTAATTACTAGCATTACTTATTAATTTAACATAAACGTCCTCCAACTTTAGATCCATTAGTTGTAAAATATCAAAATCCGGGAAAGCTTATGACTTTTTCATTTTCTACACATGAAATAAATCGAATGGCAGAAATGAATCTTCGAGAAAGCTTAGATCGACTTGGACGAATTACACCAATTGGAGAAGATTTTCGTGGAATTGGATCACATTGTAAGAAAATTCCAGAGCTTTCAAAAGAATTCAAAGATTTTGTTGAAGATAAAAGTTCAAAAGGTATGTTTTCGATTTTGGAAATATTTGCTTTTTTCAAATACAGAGCAACGTTTTTTATTTCAGGAACCATTTACATCGCATTTGGCTCAATCGTCAATTTTGATCGATGCCCACAATTTGTTTTTGATGCTTTCTTTAAAGCCTTGAATCGATTTCCCGATTACCGTATCATTTTTTCAATGAAAAAGTTAAAATCTCGTTCAGTTCCAAAGCTTAACGATCACGTTAAACTTGTACATTGGGCTCCACAACTTGCAATTCTTGGTCATGAGAAGACAGTACTTTTTATGTCACATGGTGGATTAAAAAGGTTTGAACACTTTTTATAGGGAAAATTTTTTAATAGAATTTTAGTTACAAAGAAGCCCTCTGCACAAAAACTCCAGTTGTTTTTCTTCCAATTCTAGCTGAACAAGGTTCAATTGCTCGAATGTCAATGAAAATGGGAATTGGAACTGCTTTAAGCAAATATACTTTGACAGCAGATAAAATTGTTGAAGCTTTTAATCGGGTAAGGAATGTGGGATTTGATTTATCTCATTCAAGGTTTTGCGAAATCCAAAATATTCGCATATTTCTTAAACTCGTAATTTGGAGGTTGAACATTATTAAGAGGCCCAAGTTTTCGAAGTCGAATTTTTTTAGTCACCAGAATTTCGATTCGAAGTCAAGAAGCATTACAAGATCGAAAAAATTTTATTTGCGATTCTTCGAAGCTGTAACATTTTACAATTCAAATTTAATTTAATTTTCCAGCTCCTCAATGACAACTCCTACAAAACAAACATGGTAAAAATTCATGATTTCTTCCTTGATCGAATTATCCCATCTTTGGATGAAGGAGCATGGTATGTTAATAAAATTATCAATAGAAGTGATAAACTTGGAAAACGTGCAGCTGCATTACCAAACAATGAAAGATCGCTACTTTTCTTTCGTCGAAAAGGGATTTCTTTTAATTCTTTTAACTTTTTTGGATTTGACTGGATTTTTGTTTTTGGATTTTTAAGCTATGTTATTTCTAAATAAAAATGTATAATTTTAATAAAGAATTTCTTTTAACAAATTTGACGGCAATATCTTTAGCGATGTTTAAGGTCTTTAACACTTTTATGTAACGTTTATTGTTGTTACGGTAGATATCAAATTACTTCATCTTGAAGGTCGATGTAGCTGAAACTTATCTGCAATTCTCTAGGCAAAGAGAAAGCAATAGAAACATACAGTTGAAAAAAAGCGGCAAAAATGTCTTATGATCATGTTGGTGGTCAGCTTTAAAAATCACTTGAGATTTGAGTCAAATCATTTGACATTCTTCTTTATATTTTTTTCACATCATCTGCATCAAAAATAGAATCATTTAATTGAACAAGTTTTCATCTTACTTAATTAAAATCAAAGCAAAAAAAGTTGTTACAAAAGTTAAAAAGAGCCAAATTCAATTCAAAATTTTAAATATTGAAAATACTTATAAATTATTTTTAAAGGAACAATATGTATTGACTGAAAAAACAAAATTTGCACTGACGGGGAACAGTATGTGTCTTGTCTGCTTTCCTTTGTCTCGTGAACTGAAAAAAAGAAAGAACCCAATTGCAGCTGCTGACTCAACTCTTATTTCATTCATTGCCTTTTGCTACTACCATTTTCAACATATAATATATTATTTTACTGATAACAATTTTATTTTATTGTTTTAACTGATTATATGTCTTAATGGTCAAAAATATTCCCTAAAAATATGTCTACACCCAATATGAGAAGATTGCTTGCATCAAGAGTTGATGAACAAAATCAACCACTTATTCCAAATACTTCAAGATCTCCTCGAACAAGGATATACAGTCAAAGCAGGTACGTAATTGGGGATTAAAGGGATATTTAGACAATGTTATTGAGAGAGATGGAGGAGAGATATACTTATGAGATCTTATAAATGTTAGGGTGATGATATAGCTGAATGGCTTATACTGTAGATAAATATAAACACTTTTAATAAAATTAAAAAACTTTAAAAAGAAGAATTTTTTTGAGATGACCATAATTAGGAAAATCTTGTGGTGATGATGTAATTATATCCACAACATAAAAGCCATGATGCCGAGTTGTTTTAATAACTTCTGCTAGTCTCACTTAACTTTAACTGCTGTTTGTAATCATAAGGACAAGCATTATTCCAAATGTAATATCTTTTGTTGCTTCAACGATAATAGCTGTAAGGGAAATAGTCATTCGAACAACACCACCAAGTTGTGCAGCTGCACCAGCTAATGCATATTTGCCTGTATCAATACCATTCTAGAAAGAAAATGATATATAAATTTAATATTATCAACTACAGTAATACAGCTGCTGTAAAACAACACTTTCTTTTCTTTAAAAGATATAAATTAATATTATTTTATAAACTACAGTAACCTGCTAGAATATGCCAGCTACTATAAGATAAAACAGAAGCTTACAATATTAGGAAATAAATATTCAACTCCAGTTCCAAATAAACTTCCCCATGCAGCACCCGTTAATAGCGTAAGAATAAAAACTTTAGATGGAACTTTCTATCCAAATATCCATAATTAAAAATTCTATTTTCTAATAATGTTTAATCCTTTCTTTTTAGTCTTGATCCAAATGAAGATCCTGTAAGCGGATTAGCACGAGTATCATCAATAAATTCTCTACAATCTGCTGCACGTCGAAATGATCGTAGACGATGGGAACAAGAACGTCATGATCGAACAATTCAACGACATACAAGTATAATTGATGATGACCATATTCTAAGTGAAAAGTTTGAATCGCTCGACTATGAAATTATTGAAAATGAACTATATCGTGATGAAGAAGCACATAAAGATCATCAGGTTTGTGACTGCATATGAAAAGGAAATGTGTTAATTTGTTTTTTAATTTTTTTAGCAAAGATTATTTCGACAATCAGTAAATAGATGGGTTGTATGTTTTTTGATTGGAATTGTCACTGCGCTGGTTGCAGCATTTATTGATATAATGGTATATTATAGTGCGGAAATAAAATTTCGAGTTATTATTCATCACTGTAAGTTTACTAACTGTAAATGTTTTTGACCTATGTTAGAATTGATTCTCCTCATTTTACATGTATGCTTGACTACTGTAAAAAAGGTTAAGAACAAAGTATTGCTTTTCCTGTGGTAATTTTCATTCAATGGTGCCAGCAAGATGTATGTAAAGTACCTGCCGAACAGCACGTTATAGAATCTTTGGAAATGTTTTAGCTCAAATTTTGTAATGTGTGAGAATGTCGAATGCTATGCTGCTTGACATAAATTCAGAAGCAACAAAAGATACATGTATTACATTCAGAATGCTTGTCCTGATGATTACAAAATTTGCTGGTGATCTCTTCAATGAAGGCCTCTACGATCTTCACATAGAGCTATCAGAAATCCCATTCCTTGAATGGCATCCACCAAAACTATCTCGAAATATTCTGGCACAAACTGTTATGCGGAAGGATGTTGTTATACTTGAACCAGTAGAAAGTATACAGCGATTGCTAGATATCATAAAAACTTTCCGTTGGTTGATATGATTACAGTACCATTATCACCACAAGACTTTCTTAATTATGATCTTCTCAAAGGAATTCTTGTGCATGAAAATTACTACTAGAATAGCTAATACTTCATTTGTAACTATTTCTATAGTTGTCGGGAACACATGCAAAGTTTAGAGCCTCAATTCTAACTTGAAAAGGTTTATTGTCAGGTTACTGTAGACAGCATTTACTTTTAGAGTAACACTGACTTGTACTAGTTTTTAATAACTTTTATTTAATTTCTTTATAATTTTTAGTGATAGAACGATGTGACCATGAAAAGATTAAAGGTGGTGGATGTATTTGGATGGTATTATCTGCATGGACATTATATAATTGTTTTTTGGTTGGGATTGCTGCTATATTGGTTGTGGCATATGCACCGGCTTCAGCGGGATCTGGAATTCCACAAATTGTAATTATTTTTTTAACGCGGTTAAAGTAATTTAGTATACTTATATAACATTTTAGAAATGCTTTCTTAATGGTATTCAAATTCCTGGTGTTGTTCGCCTAAAAACTCTTGTATCCAAAGCTATTGGTGTTGCATGTGCTGTTGGTGGAGGACTAGCAGCAGGAAAAGTAAAGTGTTTTATATTATTCAAAGCATTATTACAGTTATCCCCTATTTAGGAAGGTCCAATGATTCATTCTGGTGCAGTTGTAGCCGCTGGTATCTCGCAAGGTCGATGTATTTCATTTCCAATTGATTTTAAAATCTTTGAATATTTTCGTAATGATAAAGAAAAGCGTGATTTTGTTTCGGCTGGTGCAGCTGCAGGTGTTGCAGCAGCATTTGGAGCACCAATTGGTGGAGTACTTTTTTCGTTGGAAGAAGGTGCAAGCTTTTGGAATCAATCATTAACATGGAGAATGGTATGTTTCAATGTCATTTTGGTTTTGGCTCAGAAATTGTTTTATTATATTCCTATATTCCCTAGTAATAGAATGTATTCCTGCAAACTTTAAACTGCTCTTTTTAGAATTTGTATATTTAAGCTTAATATAGTTGTATACGATATCGTGGGTTACTTTTTCCATTAAATTTGATGTTTTTACGTTTCTTGAACAATAATAAGAGATTGAAGAAGAACTCCTTTTATACGATTATTATTAGAAAAATCTTGTGATGTCGAAGGAGCTGTAATCATATCAACAACGAGAAAGCCATGATGTCGAGTTGTTTTTATAATTTCTACAAGTCGTTGCACGGATTCTACTGGTTCAAGGGCAACAACATCCTTTCGCATAACAGTTCGTGCAAGAATATTTCGAGATAGTTTTGGTGGATGCCAACATTGAAATAATCTTTAATAATAACAAGTTTGTATGAACTTGTAATAACAACCTTTTCAAAAATAATGCCCAGCTCGCTCTTTGATAATATTTTATCATAATTAACCATCTTTAAAAATTGAAGAATATAAAATTATAAGGGATAGATATTGTGTGCTACTTTTCTGAGAGTAAATATATAAATTTTCAAAAGGGTACCTAATGCTTTGCAGGAATACGTATAAATATTAGGTGGAGATGATTAAATATGTTTTGAGCCAAAACCGTGGTGGCATTCCGAAAACGATCCCTTGAAAACTTAATTTTATTTGATTCATTACAGTATGCTTTTTAGGTTTTTTGTGCAATGATCTCTTCATTTACAGTGGATTCGGTTTTGAGTATCTTTTACGGACAAGGTGGTATGCTTTCATGGAATGGTCTTGCAAATTTTGGAAAATTTGAAGTGAGTAATTTTGCGACAATATATGAATCGGATAGTTTTAACTTTAAACTTTTAGAACAATTCATTCAATATTTGGGAAATTCCTGCATTTTGTTTAATTGCTGTTATTGGTGGAGTACTGGGAGCTTTATTCAATTATTTAAATGTCAGAATAACAAAGTATCGCAAATTGTAAGCTTCCTATATCAACGTTATTACAGTAATCACATATATAAAATTTTAGCTATGTTCGAACAAATTTTCAAAAAGTTTTTGAATGTTTACTTGTTGCAGCTACTTCAGCATTTGTTGGATTTATTACAATTTTTGTTGTAGATGATTGTAAACCAATTGGTATTAATCCAAATTTAACAGAAGTTACAAAGCTTTGGTGCCCAAAAGGACAATACAGTGCTGTTGCAAGTTTATTCTTCCAAAATCCTGAAGAATCTGTGAAGAGCTTATTTCATAGTCCGATTAGTAAGTTTGTTGTTTTCGGAATATTATACTGATATTGTATGTTTTAGATTCATTCCGTCCAATAACTTTATTCATTTTTGCTGTAGAATACTTTTGTTTATCATTATGGACTTTTGGATTAAATGTTCCTAGCGGTGTTTTTATTCCTACGCTATTAACGGGTGCTGCATGGGGAAGATTATTTGGAATTGGAGTTGAATATTTATTTCCTAATGTTGTATGTTTCTTGTTTATCTATTTCGTTCATGCTGATAACTGTTACTTATCGTTTTTCTTTAATATTTATATTAATTTATATATCCATTTATTTCAGACTGGTATTGATACAGGCAAATATGCGCTAGCTGGTGCAGCTGCACAACTTGGTGGTGTTGTTCGAATGACTATTTCCCTTACAGCTATTATCGTTGAAGCAACAAAAGATATTACATTTGGAATGCCAATAATGCTCGTGTTAATGATTACAAAATTTGTTGGTGATCTATTCAATGAAGGCCTCTATGATCTACATATTGAACTATCAGAAATTCCATTCCTTGGTTGGCATCCACCAAAATTATCTCGAAATATTCTTGCACGAACTGTTATGCGAAAGGATGTTGTTGCTCTAGAACCAGTAGAATCCGTGCAAAGACTGGTAGAAATTATAAAAACAACTCGACATCATGGCTTTCCTGTTGTGGATATGATTACTGCTCCATCATCACCACAAGATTTTCCTAATTATGGTCATCTCAAAGGAATTCTTCTTCGATCTCACATTATTGTCCTACTTAAAAATCGACATTTTACAAAAGATTATCATGGTAAAATTCCTGCAACTGGTGCGCAAAATGTTACGCTGTCTGATTTTAGAAGTGATTATCCAAGGTTGGTTTTTTTAGAAGAGTGAAACATGTTTATCTGTGTTGCATTTTTAGAAATGAAAGTAATGTTCCAAATTTGAATTTAACATCAGAAGATATGAAATGTTTTGTTAATTTGAAACCATTTTGGCATCCATCTCCACATCGAGTACCATTGAATGCATCATTAAATTCAGTATTTGTTTCATTCCGCGGCTTAGGATTACGGTATATGGTTGTTGTGGATGAAGAAAATAAGGTTGGTACTTTGATTTAGGATTACTTCTGCAACAGAATATTATTCGGGTTACTGTAGTTATGATTTTTGGATTGTTGTAAAATATTTCTGTATTATAGTTATTGGGTTACTGTACTTTAGCTTGAGATAGAAAACTTGCAAATTGTTTTGTAACTTTAATTCTTTTTCAGCTTCGTGGAATTATTACTCGAAAAGATATTGCCCGCTTCAAAGAACGTCGAGTTAAGAATCAATACCTTGTTAATGAAGTATATATTTCTCATTTCAATAATTAATAATATTTATCACTTAACACAATATTTGCCTAGTAAATTTTATTTTCGGGTTTTTGCATTTTTTATATTTGTATTATTTTTGTTCACGAAATTGTTAGTTGTCTGTTTTAGAATTTTGTATCTCTTTTCTATTGTTTTTACTACTTTGTTAAAATTTTTATTCATGATTTATTTACAAATAAACGATTTTTTTAAATATTACCCGTTGTACAACAAATACAGTAATGAAAGCATAAATAATATATATTTTTGGTGAAAACTTATTTGATGGCACTTTTCGGAAGGCACACATTTTATTAACTTGCCAGTAAATAACCCAATGCAAGACCAGCTACCATCCAATCAAAACCAAAATATTTATATGATGGTAGACTAATTCCACGTCGACGGAAGAATAGCAGTGATTGTTCTTCACTTGGTAAAGAAGCAGCTCGAAGACCAAGCTTTTCAACTCTTCGAATTAGTTTATCAACATACCATGCTCCTTCATCAAGAGATGGAATAATTCGATCCAAGAAAAATTCATATGTTTTTTCCATATTTTCTTTATATGATGAATTGTAAAGTACCTGCAAAAGGGTTACGGTAATTGAAGAAGTGTTAAAATATTTATATTAATTCAAAGATGTGAGTTACAAAAATTCGAAAATGTGAATTACAGTATCCATAAAATATGGAAAGAAATTTTACTTGAGAATTCTGTATTATTTATTTCCAAATTAATTTTATAAAAAATTTCAATTTGGAAATTGCATTGCTTTGAGAAATTTTGGCTTCGAAATTTTTGACTTTTGATTTTTTAGAAAAGAGATCTTGGATTTCAAAATTTTAAATATCGTCTTGAAAACTATGTTTTTTAGAAATTCTCAATGTTTGGAGAATTTTGAATTTCAAAATTTCGATTTTGTGATGAATAAAGTAATCCAAAAAACAAGTTATAGAAATCCACTGAAAAAAAATTCATAGAAACTTACTTCATTAAAAGCTTTAACCATTGCATCTGCAGTTACCGTATACTTGCTCAATGCAGTTCCTAATCTCATTTTCATTGATACTCGAGTAATCATTCCTTGTTCAGCTGAGATTGGCATAAATACAACAGGTGTCTTACCACACAAGGCTTCTTTGAAACTGAAAAAAATCTGCATATTATTTTTGGCATAATAAACTGAGTTAAAATTTCCGGTTTTTCTCTAATTTTAAAAAATTTCAAATTTGCAATAAAATATGGTTTCGATCAAAAAACGTTTTGTACGTGATTCGACATTTCGACTTCTCATTTTCCTACTTTGCATATCCTTTCTGTTGGATATATCAAATCTCCAAATCCTCTTAAGTAGAATTCTATTCAACATACCTCTTCAATCCACCATGAGTCATAAATAGTCTTGTTTTTGGATGTGCTAGAATTGCAGTTTGAGGAGCCCATGAAACAATTTTAACATTTTTATTCAAGTTTGGAAGAGCTCGAAGTGTTAAATTTCTTGTTGACATAATAATACGGTAATCAGGGAATCGATTCATTGCATTAAAGAATGCTTCAAAAACAAAATGTGGACAGGTATTAAAATTGACAATTGTTCCAAATGCAATATATATTGTACCTGAAAAAGATGTTAGGGTTACTGTAAGTAATGAACAAATTTTGAATGGGATTTAGTGTATGTGTTTTGTTAGTCATCTGTTGGAAGTCAAAAATTTCAAACTGAAATAATTTTAAAAAATCGAAACCGAAATTTTGAAGTTGGATTTTTCAAAAAGAATTGGAATTTCTAAATTTCGAGCCCTTTACATATTTCGAACTTTGCTGTCAAAACTTTCAGTTCAAAATCCCGCTTTTAAAAATTGAGGGGTATATAAAAACACAAAGTAACAAAATCCTTACCATTAGAAGTTGGATCTTCTATAAAATCTGACAAATCTTTTGGAAGTGGTGATGATTCTTTGCAATGTGATCCAACAGATCGGAAGTCATCTCCAATGGGGGCAATTCTTCCAAGTCGATCTAATGATTCTCGAATATTCATTTCTGCATTTCTTACAATTTCCAATGTATCAAATGATGTAACACCAAGCTTTTCAGGATTTTCATATCCAAGAAGAGATGGAACTGAAATTTGAATTGGGGCTACGGTAATGGTAAAATTATTAAATATAAAGTAAGGTATTGGCAAAATTATTAGAAGAGGTTACGGTAATAATAAAATTGCTCAATAAGATAATGGTATCGGCAATATTCAATCACCATGATTACGGTAATAGCTTACCCCAAAAGCTCAAAGCTCCATATTCACCCATTGCTTCAAGAACATTATCAACACGAAGCAAGAAATTATGTTGATCATAAACATCTCCATGTCCAGATGGAAGAATCGTTCCACGAGTTGCATCAAGAACTGGGGTATGACCTGTAATGTGATATTGATAAGAAATATTTCAATGTTGTTAAAATAATCATTTACCCAAAGCCAATTCTGCAACATTAGATTCTGCACCAACATTTGGAGTTGTAAATACCACATATGGTGTACCTTTAAGCTCTTTCAACATTTTTGCAATTGTCATACCATAGATAGTAGAAAGCTCATCAACAATTACCAAATTATAATCAAATTTTAGCAATTCAACAAACTAAAAATTATCATTGTCTTCCAAGGGACTCCCACCAAACTTGAACACAAACCTTATCAGCTCGTTGAAGAAGTAGACGACCCATTTCTTCATCTGCTGTTTTATGTACTAATCCAGTTACTGCAGCATGAGGATCATGATCCCAAAAAAATGTTGATACAAATTTTTGATGTGGTTCATAGGCTGGTAGATATGAATGTACAACAGTAGCATTAAATCCTAACTTTGCCGGCTTTGAATCAGATGCTGAATCAAATACTGTTACTTCATGACCAGAATCTGATAATCTAGAAAATAGGGTGTTTTATATTTTATTTAAAAAGGTATTAAAAAGTATATTTTTAGATTGTTTTTGTATGTTTTAATGGAAGAAAAACAATGCGTGCTTGAAAATAGCATGTCATTATGACTGCTTTTCATGTGCGTGATCAAAAACAACATAAAAAATTTTAAGTGTTTTTCTTTTGTTGCAAAAACAAAATTGTTTCTCCAAAAAAAGCAAAGATATAAAAGAAAATTTAAAAACTTTTTAAAGTTTTTTGATTTTTATGGAGTTTAACTAGTCATTTGTCGTAATAAGTCAGTTGGAAGTCTCAATAATTATTTCATAATTATTGAGACTTCCAACTTCCATGTGTTTTACGATTGCTAAGAAATTTTTAATATTTCCGTAAAAAAGCGGTTCACTGAATTGTATTGTTATAAATATTTTTTTAAAATAAAATATTCGAAAAAACTTGTTGTTTCTATGAAAATAAAAATTACATTATGACAATAAGTTTTATTTTAAGATTAAATTAGATACAATCAATTTTCAAGTGTTTTGGGTAAATCCCATCAATTACTGGAGAGATTCTTCAATTTTTTATTCCAGCAGTTGATATATTTTAATAATGAAATATTTGGGGCAAAAGTAGCGGCGGAGAGCTACATACTTTTTTTGTTTAAGCATTTTTTTGCTCCGGAAAAGTTCTTTTAAATAAATGTTAAAACAGAAAAAGTAATAACCATCCTCTCCCTTTGACTAATAAAGAATTACTGTAACTTTAAAAGAACCTTACGTTTTCAAAAATGGTGCCATTGAATATAGATGACTTCTTTCATCATGAACATGTAAAGCCAAAATTTTTGCAGTATCCACAATTTCAAAATTAACAATAAAGATATATAATAACAGTAAAATATACATTTTTAAATCTATAATAAAAATGTTTTATTAAAAATTACCACCCTTGCTCGAAGTTGAATAAACACACGTTTAAAAAAATAAAGAAAATACTTTATTAACAGAGAAAAAATACTTTCTAACAAAAATATATTTTGATTGATTTCTAGAAGACAAAGCTACAATGTTGTTTTTTTTGTCTGTTATTATTTTTTTTAACAAAACATCATCATGAGTAGAAAGGGGAGGAAAAAAACACAACATTTCAGTAGTAGTAAACAACATAAAAAAAATTTCTTTATGTTTTGTTTGTTCCTTTGCCTTTTTACTTTTCTCACCAGCCTGGCTGCTGCTGCAAAAAATAGTGTTCATTGATGACTGCTTTTTTCCCTTGTGTTTTTTTTCAAGCTTAAAATTTTTTCGACCGCTTTTTGGTCAACTAAAAAAATATACTTCACTTTTCAATGTCTGGTGTGCTATATTTTGCAGATGGTGTTGAACGAAAAAAAAAGAACTAACGCTTGTATTGGGTGCATTTTTTCTTCTTTCATACTTTCCAGAAAACACTGTGAAGAGATCAATGTCTAAACAGCTGAGAGAGAGATGAAAGAAAGAAGGAACGAAAAAAATGGAACTCTGTTTTGATGCGCAAAAAAAAGAAGACGTTTACGAAATTTCTGTCTTTAACTGTTGGTATGTTATTTTAAAAGGGCTAAAGAAAAACACTTCAATAATATTTTTGATAAAGTGTTTAATATTTTATTTTTTCGGTAACAATTTCAAAAAGAATACTGTAAAAAGTTAAAAATCAAGTTTTAAAAACCAATGTTTGTTGGTTACTGTAACGCAGAAAAACATTTTAGTTTAAATTTTTAGATGCAACTAATTTCACAATATATCCTTTTTTCACTGTTGGATAGAAACTGAACAATTTATAAAATTAAAAATGTTTGGATAAGCTCTCCATTTGACCGCCAAAATCAAAATGTGCATTTTAAAAAAGCTTTTTATAAATTACATGTTTTGTGAATTCTAAATAAAATATTCAAAAAATATAATTGTTTTATTCGCAACAAATACTAAAGAAACACACTAGTATTCATACAATAACCTAAAACTATTTGGCACCAAATATGTTATTGTTAAAGATTGCTAGAATAAAAAAAACGAACAATCTCTTTTGATGGAACTAACATAAAACACTTGAAAATTGCCTTTATCTAATAAAATCAAAAAATAAAATTGGTTGTCGTATATTTCTTTACAAACTTCAACAGCTTTTTCTAGAAATAAAAAATTATACTTAAAATAACAATGTATATGGATTATTGTAATGCATAAAAATTTCCAGATGTAATTTATTTCACAATATATCCTTTAATTTCATTGCAAGATAAAAGCTAATAAATTAACATTAAAAATGGATTTACTATTTCATTGCTTCCGTTGCATGTATTTTCCAAAAACAAAATGTTTTACAAAAAGACCATATTTAAAATTTTATCTGTTGTGAATTTTATTTTCTCAAATTTATTAAAATATTCAAAAAAACAAATTGTCTTATTTGCAGCAAAAACCATTGCCTACTTTGCCCACGTTTCTCGACATAAAGCTTTCAACAACCTAAAACTAAAAATGATGAATCATATTAACTTTGAAGAGAATGTATTTTAAAAAAATGTTCTACAAAAAATTCTTAATGGCACGTTTTGTGATTTCTATTATTTAAAATTCTTTAAAATGATTAACTGTTTGCAATTATCTCTAATTTATTATGGCAAATAAAACATGATACAAAAATATTTGAAAAGATAACACATATATAAAATCACTAAAATAAATTTAATCTTCTTATAATAAAAAATCCCGCCTACAATAATATTCATTCAATCAAAATTTTAATATTTTTCTACTATATCATTACAGCATCATTTCTTAAAGTGGAATATTTCCATGCTTCTTTTTAGGATTTTTGAGTTTCTTTGATTCAAGAAGATTTAAATCTTCACAAATTCGACGACGAGTTGTACGTGGTTCAATAATATCATCAATGAAGCCACGAACTGCTGCAGGGAATGGATTACTGAATAGTTCAATATATTTGTCTTCATGTTCTGCATGACGTTCTTTATCTTTACGGAAGAGAATTTGTACAGCACCTTTTGCACCCATTACTGCTACTTCTGCTGTTGGCCAAGCGTAATTAACATCACCACGTAAATGCTTTGATGCCATAACGTCATATGCACCACCATATGCCTGAAAAAAAGATAAATATATAAATTATCATTGTTGTAAATTCATAGCAGCAATCTTGGGGGCTTAACTAATATTAAAATCTATTGTCTAAGAAAAAATCATTTCTTTTTACTTCTGCAAGCTCGTAATCACAAAGAAAGGTCAATTTTAATAATTTGTAACTATTTTTATCACATGCGAAGTCAAATTTAAATTTGGCGCTGTTTGGCGAAGTGTCGCCAAATGACAAAATTTTAAGTCGAAAAGATGCCCCTATCAGTGATGACCCTTCCATGAAAATATTAGCTTACAAAACTCAAAGCGAGAGATTTGCCGTCAAAAATCAATTTACTTAAACCACGCTGGATTACTGTATCTCATTTATAAAATACAGTTACATATTTACTACTGCAGTTAAAAAACAACAAAAACCTACTTTTCGAGTAATAACAGTAATCTTTGGAACAGTTGCTTCTGCAAAAGCATATAAAAGTTTTGCGCCATGTCGAATAATTCCACCATATTCTTGTGCAGTACCAGGTAAGAAGCCGGGAACATCAACAAGTGTAATAATTGGAATATTAAAAGCATCACAGAATCGAACAAATCTTGCACCTTTAATGGATGAATTAATATCGAGACAACCAGCAGCAAATTTAGGATTATTTCCAACAATTCCAACTGAACGACCATTCATACGACCAAATCCAACAACGATATTCTTAGCATAATCAGGCATAATTTCAAAGAAATCTCCTTCATCAATAAGTGAAGTAATAACATCTTTCATATTATATGCAGCTGTTGATTCAAGTGGTACTACAGTATCTAAAGATGGAACATCACGATTCCTGAAAAATTGTAACTAACATGACTGTTATAGTATCTAAATCAAATAAACAATACCATTCATCATCAACAGCTCGAATAGGTGATGGATCTTTATTCGATAGCGGTAAATAATTAAATAATTCACGAATATTAAGTAATGCATCAACATCATTCTCAAATGCTCCATGCGCAACACCAGAAGTAGAAGTATGAGTTTTAGCTCCACCTAGCTCTTCTTGTGTAACTTCTTCATTTGTAACAGCTTTAACAACATCTGGACCAGTAATAAATAAGTAGGAGCTATCTTTAACCATAAATGTGAAATCAGTTAATGCAGGAGAGTAAACTGAAAAAGAAGGATAAAGCTAATTTCATGCATAAAGCGGCGTTGCGGACTACTAGAAAACTAAACAATTTATTTGGTTATAAAACAGCGCTATCAAACTCGTAATCGCCAATACATAAATATTTACCTGCACCACCAGCACATGGTCCCATAATTAATGAAATTTGTGGAATAACACCTGATGCCATAACATTAGCTTGAAAGATATCAGCATACCCAGCAAGAGATTCAACACCTTCTTGAATACGTGCCCCACCAGAATCATTTAAACCAATAACGGGTGCACCAACGAGCATAGCTTGCTTAAAAAAAGATCTTTGATTATATTAAGTCCAAACTAAATCAACAAAGTTGCTTACATTCATAATTTTAACAATTTTCTTTGCATGTACAGATGAAAGTGAACCACCAAAAACAGTAAAATCTTGTGAAAATACAAATACAGTACGACCGGCAATTTGTCCATGTCCAGTAACAACTGAATCACCAGAATATTTTTCCTTTTCCATACCGAATTCTGTGCACGTATGTTCCATAAACATATCATATTCTTTAAAAGTTCCAGGATCAAGTAAAAGATTGATTCGTTCACGAGCAGTTAGTTTTCCCTGAAAATGGAGACAGAGTAGATTATTGAAAGATTGTTGTCGAATGGAACTCTATGGATTTTTAGTGGTTAAAAAAGTCTGTTTTAAATTCCCTCAGCTGGCAAATACAGACAGAGCAATTTGTTGAGCGTTTTACTGGCGATACAACATGGGATATTTAAAGGTCAGGTTCGAGTTTCTTGCATAAGCATATAAATATGTAATAGTTTTTTAAAAACTAGCAGAGAGTAATCCTGATGATAATTAAATATTAACAGTGCTAAAACAAATTTATTTTATTATGGGGATTTACGCTACATTATTCAGAATGAAGGCTTGCTTTAAAAAGTGCAATTCGATATATTCTTACAAAGCCACGTTATGATCGTTCAACACTGCCAGATGAAATAAGTGGAATAAAAGTACCACCACCACAAATTACCGATGAATTGGTTCAAACTCAAATGCTTCCACATTCTACTCCAACTGCCATGAAGAAGACAGGAAGATTTCAATTTGAAATTGATGAAGATGGTGAAGATGAAATTATTGGTGGTGATAATCTTCTAAAAGGTCTTGATGTTGATGAAGGAAGCGACTATGAGAATGATGTAAGCTTTGTTATAACTTTGGTTACTGTAATTAAGTATCCCTTCTTTTCTAGACTGATGGAACAAAAACCATCGGAAGCAAGGCTCACAATCAACTGCTCTATCTGTATTTAGAATCAGGAAACATATGCCTTTTTTCTTTCTTTTCTCAAAAATCAGAACATAATTTAACACAATTCAATCATTAAAATTTCCTTGATTCACTAGATAAAAATATATTTATATATAAAATAAACATACACGATTATGTTGTGCATCAATACGTTTTTGTCCACCACCTAGCAAAGCACGTGAACGAGAATCTTCAATTCGATGTTGTACACTAACAGTATGAGCAATACTCGACGCAAAACGAGATGGCTGTAAATAATATAGTTATATTTCAATTACAATAAGCTACAAAAAAGCTACCTGAAGTTGCCATAATTTTATTGCAGTTGTAGTAGAACTACGAAAAAGTGAAGACATCTTTTCTTTTTGGTAAGTTCCCAAAACCCTAAAACAAAAGAATATAAGCAAAAATATATGGATAAAATGTTTTAAAATATCACGGATAAATTATAGATATAAATGTTCAATCTTATTATTTGCTACGTGCCTTTTTTAAAAGACAATGAAAAACGACTTGGAAAAATGTTTGGCCTTTTTTTCACTTTTTGTCAATTTTCTTATTTTTGTTTCTCTCAAATACAAAACAACAAAGAACGCACAACTTCTTTTTTTCTTTTGCTCGATGGAAGATGAAAAACTTGAAAAAGGTTTGTTATTTTTGTTTTATATAGGTGTAATGCAGTGTTACAAATTTCAAGATCAAATATGTGGTTTGTCTTTAAATGCATTAAACGCATAATGGGTAAAACTATTGTTAATTTGATTCCAACAACAAAACGGTGTGTTTACCAAACTTTCGACTGCTAGAAGAAAACTTTTTTGACAAAAGCTTTTTTAACTGTTTTAAATAAATTTATTAAACTACGATTCGACGGAATTTTGGATTTTTAAATCGAATTACTCTTCAAAGAATATTGTGCTGCTATATTTTTTTACCCACAACTACAGTACACTGATTATAATCTTTTATAAAAACGTGAAAAAAATTTTTGATGTCGAGAAAATATTACATTACCCTTTTAAAAAAGATTTTTCGAAAACAAGTACTGATATTTCTGGCAAAAATACAATAATTTAAAAATTTAATCCAAAAAATTGTTGCAATTTTCAAAAATATTAATTTAAGGCTAAATGACCCAAACATTTAAATTAATTAAACACCTCTATTCAGTTACTGTAGCTGCATATTCACCAACAATTTTTCCGAAGAAAAAAATTTATTTGTTTAATAAACAATTATATAAGTGATAGTCAATAATCAAAGGCAAAAAAATAAAGTAGTGATAAAACACAAGGAGATCAATAACGACAAAAAAATACACATCTTTGGCAATAATCATAAGAGGGATAAGAGGTAAACCCGTAACAAGAAAAATAAATTAAACTGGGCTAACAATAATAATGAAAAAATACTAAATAGAGAATAATGAAGGCATCAGGCATCTGACATTTCTTCAGAAAAATCCATTTCATCATCAAGACCATTTTCAATTTCTAACACTTCTGCATCTTCAAGATTAAGGATTCGGCAATCTGATGTTGTTTCACCACCATCTAGCTCAATTTCTTCTTGAATAAAATGAAGATTCTAAAAGAAAGATATAATTAAATTGTAAATAGTGAAGGAAAATATTTGCTTACATTTTCATTTGCCATATGACAGAGAGTACAAAATACATGGGCCACTGATAATATTCTTACAGTATCAGGATGACAAACATCTGGAAGATAAAATAGAAGACTTTTCAAGGTATGAAATCCATCAATCTTAAAATCTTTCATCCTTGTTTCATCAGTCTAGAAAAGAAGGGATACTTAATTACAGTAACCAAAGTTATAACAAAGCTTACATCATTCTCATAGTCGCTTTCTTCATCAATATCAAGACCATTTAGAAGATTATCACCACCAATAATTTCATCTTCACCATCTTCATCAATTTCAAATTGAAATCTTCCTGTCTTCTTCATGGCAGTTGGAGTAGAATGTGGAAGCATTTGAGTTTGAACCAATTCATCGGTAATTTGTGGTGGTGGTACTTTTATTCCACTTATTTCATCTGGCAGTGTTGAACGATCATAACGTGACTTAGTAAGAATATAGCGAATTGCACGTTTTAAAGCAAGCCTTCCTTCTGAATAATGTAGCGTAACAGCTTTATCTCTCTAAAAATTACATAACTCAATTACTGTACTTTAAAAATGTGAAATTCTTACTTTTGATTCAAAATCAAAATCATCAATTTCTTCATCACCATCTTCGTCGTCATGATATTGTTGATATTCACCCATTAATGAACCAGCATATTGGGTAGAAATTCTTGGTTGTGAATGTGTTGGTGGTGGAACAGGTGAAGAATGCCCATCAAAAGCATCAAAATCATTATCAGCTGCATCATGATAGTCATCATCTGATACACCATCATAATCCATATGATTTGCATTATCCGTAAATGGAGCAGCTGCAGCAGCTTCAAGACTTTTACGCGTTTTAAGTTCTGCTTTCTTTGCTTCAGTTAAATCATCACATAGACGAAAAGTACGAAGCCAAAAAAGATATTCATCTTCTTGACGAGTTCGTGAAAATGGTGGAAGATAAGAAAACTGTCCACGATATAATACAGAAGTAGACGAGAAGGCTTTTTTCATATGTTCACTAAATCTTACAGGGAAGAACACTTTATCCGAATCCTAAAAAATATATATTTTAAATTTTCTTTTATCAAAAACTTAAAAAATACATACAGCATATCCAGGAATAGTTTGACCAAGTTCAAGACGATAAGCAAATTTGGTTTCTGCAATTTTAGCAGGTAGTGATGAATCTTGACAACGTGATATTCTTGGCGATTCTTCCATTATAGTAGCTGATGAAGCAGATGGTGTGCGACGACGTGAAGTTGTTACATTTGCAAAAGTTTCACGTGGTGCAAAGAGCAAGCTATCATCACGTTGTTCTTGCAATTCTTCTCTTGTAGCTGTCTTCTTTTTCTTGGCTAAAAAATTTATTTGTAAAGACGCATAAAAGCTACAGTATTCCTTACATTTTCGTGTAGTATCAGCTGGCCTTTCCCAATGTGCATCATCATCAACAAATTGAATCTTTTTTGCATTTCTTTTTGGTCGAGTAGAAACAATTGGTTCAACATCAGATCTTCTTACTACCATTGCTAACGAATCATCTAGTGTTCCAGTAGTTGTTCCTTCAGGTTGTTGTTGTGCATCAACATTAAAGAAGTTTTCACCATAATCATCTGCATCTTCATATGCACCACCATTACTAAAAAAAATTCAATTTTTATAAAGAATATACCATAATCTTTTTAAAAAACTAACTCATTATCACTTTGTGCAAAGATGTCTTGTGATTCCAAAACTTGTCGTTGAGATGTTGATGCAGCTGCTGCATCGTTGTTATCTTTAAAAGGTGAAGATGGAGCATCATGATAATCAAAATCATTATCAAAAACATTATCAATTTCCATTGGAACAGGTGCATCTGTAGAAGCAGATGGAGTTGCTTGAATATTTAAATTTTCAAGCAATAATTCACGTTCTTCTGAATGTCTTTCAACGGATGAAAGCTTTTCAAAATCATTTAACTCATTATCAGATGGTAATTCTTGGGTGAGTGTAATAGATGAAAAATCTTTGTTACGATTATCAACAAAGAATTTTGTATAAGCAAAAAAGTTATAAATTGCTTGTGGAGAATAATAAAAATTAATTCTTTCTGGAAGAAATGCAGATGCTCCACGTTCAGATGATAGCAATATTGATACAACTTTATAAATTTGAGTGTCATCACCATTGTTAAAAACTTGATTTGGATATTTTTGCTGAAAAAATTATATAGCTACATTAATACATCTAACACAAACAAAGTCTTTACCTTTTTTTCAAGTTCAAAAGCAGCAAAGTATCGATATGTTTCGCCAGTTAAAAGTGTTTCATCATAACGAGATTTCTTTGTTGGTGTTGCTGAAGGATATAATGAAGAATGTGGACGAGTAGAATGAGCACGAGCAGAACGAGATTCAAAAAATTCTGGTTTTAAATTAAATGATTGAACTTGATGAATAACACTATTAATCAGTTGTTCACAATATCGGGCCATTCGAAAAGGAATTATTGATGATGAAAGTAGCTGACATCCTTGATTATATTCAAACTTTGATACTCTATTAGTAAAGAGTCCTTTAACAAAGATATGATTGGGTAAAGTTTCAATTAGCTTTACAATATCTTCATGAAGTGGAGTAATAGGCAGAGCAAAGCCTTGCAACGCTTCAAAAAGCTTATCTGGAATGCCGAATACTTTTGCATCTTTGATATTTGTATGCTTAATAAAGTATGATCTTGAAACAGCAATTTGAGAATCCAGTGAATCAGGCGTAATATGTTTTGCTTGATCAAATGAAAAAAAGACATCTTCATCTTGATACATTTTGACAGGTGGTGGAGAATTAATATGACGACGAATTGAATTTTCATTTGGATGTCCTGGACCACCAGGTAATGAAAGACGATTACAATATAATTCTTTAACAAGTGTTTCAATTCTATCTTCTTCAGCTTTCATAGCTTCATCTTCACCCCCAATAACCAAACGATCAACAAGTCGTTTATCAGGATCAAAGTCATCATTTGCTGTTTGTTCAAATGAGATATCAGTTTTATTCGATGGTCGAAGATCTTTTCTTTCTAGCCCGAAAATTTCAACCCATTCAGGTTCAAGTTTATGTGTATTTGCAGTAGATAATTCTAGTGTACCTAAAATAGTGATAATAGTAATTCATTTTTAACTGCACATTTTTTATACCTTGAAATTGTTCCAATACTGCATCAATAATATCAACATCTTCAAAAATATCGGCATTATCTTCTGCCTTTTCACCTTCTTTAGATTCTTTCATAGCAACAGTTTCAGGATAAAAAAGGAAATCTCCATCATATGGACCTTCTTCTTTTTTTTCTTTACTTTCTGCAGGTAATGGCTCTTGTTCATTTTCTTCATCACCCCATTCGTTATGCATATAAATTCTAGCACCATCAATTGTAGTTGCCGCAACATCATCAATACAGACATGTCGCTTTTCACGTTTCTTATTCAGAGCATATTGATAATAAGAATTATGAAAGTATGAGTAATCGCTGGTTGATTCTTTTTCTTCGCCAGTTTCTTTTTTGGCATTTTTAACACCATTACCACCCTAAAAAAAGAGAGCGTTAAAAAAGTAACTAAGAAGCTACAGTATTTTCGTTAATAAAGACTAGTTGCACAAAATTAAATCTAAAGATCTTGGTCTTTTATCATTATACCGAGTTACAGTAATTAAAGAAAAAGTGGTGTTTGATCTTCTGCGTCTTTTACGTGGCTGTTTCAAATGGTGTCTTTAACGCTTGAAGGAAAAAAAGAAACGTAAGAAAGTGATACGCAACTTGTTTTCTTTTTTGCTATCCAGAAGCAAGCGGTGTCTTAAAAATTGTTTATACTTTTAAAGGCATAAAAGTATAGTATTCAAGGATTAATTATCCTTTTTGAAAAAGGAAATTTTACAATGTTCATCCGCTAATTTTCGGCCAGGTTTTTTGATCGAAATTTTCACATCTTTCTTCAAAACCATCTCTAAACTTACTCGTTTTAGTAGTTCTTTTCTATAATATTCCATTCCAGCATCATTAGCTCTTTTAAGCCGCTTTTCAATTTCTTTTGTTGATCTATGTTGATTTCCCATAAGTACAGTACGATCTTTTGCAATTGTCATTAGCTTTCGACGAAGATTATCATCATCAAAATGAAAAGATGTATCAGAATTTGATGCCTTTGCAAATCCAGCTGCAAAAGAGTTATCTCCATCAAAATTTGCCATTGTCATATCAACATTCATTGATTTACGATCTTTTTGTTTTTGCTTCTTTTCAGCCAAAGCATCTTCATCTTGTTCAGAAAAGAATCCAGGATCATTTCCGCCCCATTCATTTAAAGATTGATCAAGAGCTGCTTGTTCTGCATCAGGATCAACAACGGCTTTTTTCTTTTGTTTTTCATCTTCAACAACTCGGCTAACAACATCATGATCAAGCTTTCTTGCTTCAGTATGTACAACATCAACACGTTTACCATATACTTTAAAAGAAGCTTCAAGGACTCGTGATGCAGCAGAAATTTTTGAAGTATTATTGATTAAAGCTGTAAAGCCAGGAAGAACATTCGGATCGAAGAGAGCTGGGAGTTTCTGAAAAGGTATGGTGGGTTAAAACAGTATCTTTTGATTGTGACTGTAACATAAACACTTTTGCCGCAGCAATATCGGCAATAAGCATGGCTGCGTGCTCTTTAACAAGTATGGCTATTTGCTAATGAATACTTTTTATATCATAAGATATCTTAAAGCAGTACGATGTTTTGGTAACACGATGACGAGCATCCATATCACGTTAGGCTTTGTAACGGCACCAACAACTGATACATCATGACGGTAAATATTGAACTATATGGGAACGATAACGAAGCCACACATATTCATGGGTTCGAGTTTTATTGAATTTGTGGAACATTAGCTTAAGAGTACAGATAGCTCTAACAGCCCTTTATCTGGCTACTGAGTGATATAAAAACTGAAAATTTAGCCGGGTTCGCTTTAAACTCGAAGCCATGCTTAACCGACAATATCTTTGTCCAAGAAAGAGAGCAACTTACAACATTTTTCATAACAACTTCATTTGCTATTTTCATATAAGCTCGATTATCTAAAAATCATAGTTTTAGTGTTGTAAAAGTTTATAACAAAACCCTTACCATCATCGTATATATCATTATCACTCACAGCATCATCACTAAAATTTTCTGGAGCTGGTTCTGCAGCAGGTCGAGGAGTTCTTTTTTGATTCTTTGCAGATTTCTTTGATTTCTTTTGTTGTTGATTTGTATCAGAGTCATCTGAATCATCAGAATAACTGACATTAATCTTTCGTCCAGTATTCTTTGCCTTCTTTGGAGGCATCTAAAAAAGTTGATGGAAAGTTAATCAAGTAAGATAAACGACACATTATTAAATTATAACATTGAATAAATAAATGCAAGAAATACAAAATCACGCCCGGGGAAAAGAGTTGAAGAAGTAAAAAGCACTTCTTATTTTTCGAAAGCTGATCGTTTCTATTTTCCCGCCGTCGAAAAGGTTCGTTTTGCCAATCAAAGGTTAAAAAATTCTTTAACATATTTTTTTTAGCAAAAGTTAAACATGATTCTGGCCGTTTCTATGGGCTCGTTCTTTCTTTAAGTTTAATAAACAGTTCTTATACTATTCAATAGCAAAGATAAGCAGCTATTGATAAGCTTTAGGTCGCTTAAAAATTTGCACGTGGAAAGAAAGCCGGATCCGATGAAGTGTTCGAATGCATGCTAAACAAGCTTTTCAACAATTAATATATATTTCTACAGTTTCAGCATCATCAATTTATTCATAAATAAAAACGACCCAAGATACAATCAAATTATCGATTCCAATGATTGCTATCAGAAGTTTAACTTTAATTGCCACATTTTTATCTCTTTTACAAAGTTTGCTTTACACTAACAAGCTTATAATAAGCAGCTTATTGCTTTAGTCTTTTTTGTAATAATGCTTTAAAAAAATTACGAGGAAAAAGTGGAACAATTTGTTGCAAAAATCTTTTATCAAAAGCTGTAGCAAAAAAAATCTTTCAAACATTTTTTAAGCATCGCCGCTGCTTGCCTGAATGTCCCTGTTTTCGTGTTGAGAACGCTATTCTCTTCTCCCCTTTGTTGAAGAGGCCTCAATTTTTTGTTTAAAAAAAGTTTACGTTTTTTTCTTTGATTTTTACCACTTTTTACAGGTATTTTTTACCGTTTGCTATTATTTTTACACATATTGTTATTACCACAAGCTTATTCTAGCGCTGATAAACATTATTACGACATTTATTAGCTGTTTTGCTACTTTTTTTAATTGAATTTTTGTTTTTCTCCATCGTTTTTGCTTGCCTTTCCCTTCCATCGAATTTACTTATCTTTTTACTGATTTTTCTTATATTTGTACACATAATATTATTACCACAAGCTTATTGTAACATTCATCAACTTTATTAATTATAGCTATTATAGCTATTTTTTAATCGTTTATACATTTTCCATTCCATTTCTCCACTTTTTCCCTCTCAGTTTCTGTTGTTTATCCCGTTCAGCAACTTCTTTATCTTGTCGTTATTACGTACTTTTTCTTATTAATATTTTCTTACATTAATGCTTACACGTGCTTAGATCTGTTGCTTCTTTTTGTTACAATCAATATGGATATAATCTCTTTTTTTCAGGTAACCAAACATGCCTATCATCGCATCTGGAGAAGTTCTTAAACAATTTGCCATTGTTGGCCGTAAACTACCATCAGAGCGTGATTCAAATCCAAAGCTCTATAAAATGGTCATCTTTGCAAGTAATAAAGTTGTTGCAAAATCACGTTTCTGGTATTTTACATCTATGCTTCGTCGTATCAAGAAGACACATGGTGAAATTCTTTCTTGCGATGAAATTCATCAAAAGAATACTGGTTCAGTAAAGAATTTTGGTGTATGGCTTCGTTATCGTTCACGTACTGGTCAACATAATATGTACCGTGAATATCGTGATGTATCAGTTGCTGGTGCCGTTACTCAAGCCTATCGTGATATGGGTGCTCGTCATCGTGCTCAAGCTGATAGAATTCAAATTATTAAAGCTGTTGAAGTTGCTGCATCAGAATGCCGCCGACCTGGTGTTAAACAATTCCATGATGCTAAAATCAAGTTCCCACTTGCTCATCGTGTTACCAAAAGACAACATCGTACTCCTTTCACTACATCTCGTCCAAAAACACATTTTGCTTAAATTTGTTGGTTAAAATTAATTTGTGGTGATACTTTGTTTTTGTCTTGGTTATTATATAAATTTGTTGATTTCTTTATAAGTTTTAAATAAATGACTGTTCGTCGTAAATAGAGGAGGAAGGGGACAGGGTTTGGATTGATTGGGGTTATATCACAAACTATTTTTTGGAATATGGGTTGAAGGTTACTTATGCAAGAATGTTTTTTGTTCACGTAAAGATGTTTATTAGTTTTGTCTCATAAAATTTCTGTTTGTTGATGCAGCAAATTTTATGATTTTCTCAAGGCATATTGTTGAACAATGTTGTCGTGCATAATTAAGTCAAAATAGCTTTTATTATAATAGAAAAAAGGGGAATCAGTCACAAGACTTAGAATTTATTGCTATTGATTATCATCATTGTCGTCTTAAACATTATTATTTCATTTTTCAAAAGACGCTGCTGCTCTAAATGTAAAGCAACAAGGCTTTGTTATTCCTGTAAATGCCTTGTTGTTCATTTTTGTCATTATTGAGACATCGAATTCTTGCTGTATTATCTGAACCATTTAAAAAGAAACGAAAATTTTTTATTAATCGAAAAGAATCACAAATTGCAATGGCTCCAAATTCTTCAGCTGCCTCATCACCTGCAATTGTAATTACTCGTGAACATGTTAGTTGTAAACTTAAGGTAAGAAGATTTGAATGGAATATCGCGTACAGCAGCTATTGGCTAAACAACTACTGTAATCATTTTAGTATTAGATTAGGATACTGTTTAAATAAATGTTTTGCATTGTTATACAATGTCTATAGGAAAATGGATACTGTAGCTTTTTATTATTTCACTGTAAAGTTAAGAACTATTAGCAATTGTATACTATATTGATGAAAAATAGAAAAGCCATAAAAAAATTTC
Source organism: Panagrolaimus sp. LJ2400 (assembly GCA_024447215.1). Classification (NCBI taxonomy): domain Eukaryota; kingdom Metazoa; phylum Nematoda; class Chromadorea; order Rhabditida; family Panagrolaimidae; genus Panagrolaimus; species Panagrolaimus sp. LJ2400. Next base: position 123,918 of record JAMRYA010000038.1, on the reverse strand, counting down.
CCCCAGTTATCCATGTTTTCATACTGTAGCTTGATGTTTTGTATTTTCCTTATTACAAATAACTGAAATTTAAAACTGGATATTGTATTATTAAAATCTTTATTTTTTAAAATTACTTCTCAATTACAGTACCTCTGCGCCGGGTTCATCCTTTTCAACTTCGTCTATGGCACTGCATTATTCATTACTTCCCCCGCATTTAGTGAAATTGTTGTTACTTATGCTTTCTTCTTTGTCTTACATGCTTTAGCTGCAATTACAGCTGCTTTTGGAATCTATGATCGACGAGAATATTTACTTTATCCGTATTTGATTATGACTGTAGGTTCATTAATTACTGCGATATTTTTTTTTATTAAACTACGTTATCCTTTGTTTTTAGTTACCATACATTTTTATTGCATTTTTAAGTTTTGCTTTTCATTTAACAAGTTCATATTATTGTGCATTTTTGAAAAATCGTAAGTTTGGTTACAAAATGTGGCTTGAAATTTTAATATTTTTAGATTCAAGTTACACCTTTGAATACACTCAACCTAATTCCAACATTGTCTTTTATGGTAAGCTAAAATAATTTCGTGACTTCAAAAATTTAAAAAATAGTCATACGCAAACCTTTGTTTTTTTAAACCTTCTATAAAACTTAAAACATCATTAGCATTAAAAAAATGCCTCATACCGAACAGCATCGTATCACAGACTTTTGTTCTAACAATCTGGGAAGAATCCTTGAAAGAAGAAACAAAAGGTAACCAGTCAATAAAACTTTTAAAATCATCGGCCAGGAGTTGAACTTTCTGTTTACAGAGTGAAATGCAAGCGCGCTAACCACTAAATCACAGATGCACACAAAACAAGGCTGTTAGAAAGTCATAACTGAGTCATATGTGAGCTCATGAGAGCAACAAAAGCAGCATAAAAAATGATTATGCTTTGACATTAAATATTTAAAATTATGGATCCATAGTGGACCAGTGCACTCCCGCTCCCGCCCCGCTCCTCGCTCCCGCTCCCGCTCACTTATTAAGGGAGCGGGAGCGAGCGGAAGCGACTTCGAAAGAGCTGGGAGCGAGCGGGAGCGACTTCGAAAGAGCGGCTCTTTCCAAGTTCAGAGTTTTTTTGCAATATTTTCTCAAAAAATAATCAATTTTACTCTTATGTGAAAAAATGGATGTGATCAAAACTCCAAATCCAGCAAGATCATCAAAACCCAAGAAAAATTTTTTTGAATCTACAAAACTTTCTGAAGCTGTTCTTCAACAACAAGAACTTAACTTAGCAAGACTTATTGCAATTTCGTTTAATTAAATAAAAAATTTTTTGAAAAGCTGTTAAACATGGGAGCCGGAGCGGGAGCGGGAGCGAGCGGGAGTAAGTGAAAGGAGCGGGAGCGAGCGGGAGCGGATTAAAAAACGGCAAAAGCGAGCGGGAGCGAGGAGCGAGATGCTACGTTAGGAGCGGGAGCGGGAAATTAGGGAGCGGGAGTACACTGTAGTGGACACAAAATTAATAATGTCTTTTTTATTTTTTATAAAATAGTCTTTTTAAATAAAAGATGTAAAACGCATCTTTTTTAATTTTAATTTAAACAAAAAGAATATGAAATCGAAAAAATGAAATTTCAATTTCAACGTTTCCCAAAACCGTCATATCAATGAGCTTTGATCCAAAAATTACTAAATGTTTTCCAGATTGCTCTTTCATTTCTCCAAATGAAAAAGGTTGGCATGCGATCAAGTTATCAGCTCTTGCCGCGTTTGCATTTTTATTTGTTGGAATTGAAAAAATGATTGAATTTTATTGTTTCCGTCGACTTCAACATCACCTTTACCGTATCAAATGTCCTCGAATTAATGCTGCACATACCCAAACCCTTCGCATTAATGAAGTCATTAAAAATGTTGAAAATAATGATTCGGATGATGATGTAAGTTTTACAGAAATTTTTTGAAGAGTACTGTAATATTTTTCTGTTTGGATGGTTTTTAGTAATCACCTTTTTCAAAATAACTTTTTGAGCAATTCCATCCTCCAATGCAAAAAAAGAACAATTTTTTTAGATGATAATCTTTGAACGAAACAATCGCAATTTTCATATTCCTGCTTATCCATCTGTTCATGATCCCCCATTTGGAGCTTCATCAAGTCTTCGTCGAACAATCGCATAAAAAAGAAATTTGAAAAAAAAACTTTGGATTAAATTTAAAAAGTTTACTTTTTTTATTTTAAAAGATGTTGAGAGAAAATAAATCTGTGTTAATAATTCAGTTTTTACAAAAAAAGTTTTCCTGCCTCATGCTGGAATCGAACCAGCGACCTTCTGTTTACTAGACAGACGCTCTGCCACTGAGCCAATGAGGCTGTGCATTGGGCCTCGAGTTTTTTGGACACGTTTTTTTCGAGCAACAACCTTTCTTTAAATTTGAAAGTTAAAAACGAGAAAGGAAAAAAATAAACTATTTTAAAACATCGTCAACAAAAAATGTTTGAAATAGCAAAAAAGAGAAGACATGTTTATGCATAATAAAATTGTTATAAAAACCATAAATAAGCTTTTGTTAGTTATCGTCATTCTTTGTGTTTTTACAGTATTAAAGACTTTTAACAGCTTGTGAGATTAAAATACCAGACAAAAAATGTTTATTAAGAAACATTTATAAAAAATCAGTGTAGCTGGAATTTCTATGATACAATTTATTTTATAGGTATGTGTTACAGTAATATAAAAGCTTAACCTTGACAATTCCGACAATAGAAAAGATATTGTTATTTTAGAAACTTTAAAAAGTTGAAGACATCTGAAAGCTTTCTTAAACTTTCATAAAAGTTAAGTATTAATTAAATTCTCATAGCGAAAAATTGCAACTATTTTTTTAAATTAAAAAAACTTCGAAGAAGACCGCTAAAAAACGAAATCAAACGATTGTCAGCTTATATAATATATAATAGCAAAGAAAGCTTACTGATAGATACTGATATAAACCTATGTTAATTGAAGATACATAATGTCAACAACAGATTTCCCTTCAACATCTGTATATGAACAAAGAATTGCTGATAAGAAAACTGAACTAGTAAAAGCAGCTAATGTTATTGCTACAGAACTTAAAAATTGTTCTGCTATTGAATTATCAAAAAGTGGTAAAGCGGTTTGTTATTTTTACATTTATTATTGCTTGCTTTAATAGTAATGCTATTTTAGTTTGAAAATCTTGTTACTCAATGTAAAGATACAATAAAATTTCGTCTGATTGTTCACTTGGATTTGGATTGCTTTTTTGCACAATGTGAAATGGATAAAAATTTAAAGCTTAAATCTTTACCTATGGCAGTTGGAACTAATTTTATGCTTGTAAGTTGTTACTTACACTTATGGATTTGAAGGAAAATTTGAAGTAAACTTTTCTTCATCTCCCGAAAACCTTAACTTGTTGCTTTCTATTTTTAATCTGAATTCTTACAGAGCACTGCAAATTATGAAGCACGAAAATTTGGTGTACGTTCTGGAATGCCTGGATTTCAAGGAAAACAACGTTGCCCTGGATTGAATATAGTTACTCCTGATTTTCAATGCTATGGAGAAGCATCAGATAGATTTTTTACTGTATTAGAAATGTTTGATCCAGATTGTATTAAAGCTGGACTAGATGAAGCATATATGGATATTACAAATCTTTATTTAGATCGAAAAGAACCAGGTACAGTACACATTTTTTCGTGAAAATATAACGCTACTTTTAGAACTGTTGTTTTTCTTTTACTTTTGGGTTTTCCAAATAATCAACAGCAACCAAAAACGGTTTAAAATCGAGACTTTGGCATACTGTAGTTATAAAAATTCAGTTTGACAAGGTATATTTACACAGGGTCTTCATTATATTTGACAAATAAATTCATCAGTAAATTACGCACATTACCGTAATCTTCTTGAACATCTTTAGGAATAACTTACTTCATGCTTTTTTAAACAAATGGAGTTCTTCTTGTTTTAAAAGCACTAATTACCTGTCAACTGTATGTATATGAAACGTTTTACACCAAAGATACCTCAACATTTCCAAGTTCTTTCATAATTCCATTAAATTTATTTTTTGAATATTCATAAAACGATGGATCATCCAGAGCAAAAGATTCTTTTAAATCAAATGAAAAACTTTTAACATCAAAATTTGATAGTTTTATCTTGAAATATAAAGCGCCGACATTGTTTGTACTTCCTTGAGCAGCTCTTTGAATAGCTCTTTTAATAACATTATTTCCATGCTTCATCACTTCTCTTCCACTACATTTTTGAAAACTTGTTTATAGCTTTTCAAAAAAGCTGAAAAATCATCGAGTTGCTAAATTTTAAAGATACATTGATGAAAAGTTCTCAAAAAAACTTTGTAGATAAACTGTAAGCACCTTCGTCTTGTCAAATACAATTTTTATTAGCGTTATATTATCATAGATTACTGTTTTCATTTTGCTTTAAATCTTTTATACTGTTTGTTTCAGATTATTTATATGTTGTACTATATGATGGTCCATGCAAATGTAAAAAATTTCGAATTGATGATCTACTAGTTGAATATCGAATTATTTCAAAATCTGAACCGATTATTTGTGAAGTATGTAATCTAGAACAAATCCCATGCCATGCAGAATTGTATTATGATGTTACTGTGGAAGGGGTTTGTTTATTAGTAAACAATTTTAAAATTCAAAAGTAGTTTTTAGCTAGTTGCATATATTCTAGATAACATTTTGCTACGAACTAATTTACTTGTAACAGCTGGAGTTGCACATAGCCATTTATTAGCAAAAGTTTGCAGTGATATTAATAAACCTCATGGAATATTTGTGCTAGAACATGATCAAAAAATTTTGGATGAATTTATTTTTAAAATTCCGCTGAAAAAGGTTTGTTATTGTTTGTATTATAATTGCGGTATACGGTAATCACGGAAGTTGTTATATATTTATCAATTAGCAAATCGTTGGATACTGTAGTTTGAACATGTTTTGTATACTTTAGTTTGCATATCTTTGTATACTGTAGCTTTTTCTTTTTTTAGTTCCCTGGAATAGGGCCAAAGACGACTGAAACGTTAAAAGAATTTGGTATTATTACTGGTGGTGATTTATGGACTCATCGAAGCAAAATTCATGCTATTACTGGTGGAGAAAATTTTGCAAGCTGGTATACATTTGCATGTATTATTGCTGGTGTAGATGGCAGTGCAATAAGCAATAATTCTGTTGATGGTTTAAAGAATCCTTCTGGTGCACGTGTTATTTCAGATGGTATGTTATGTTTTGATTATATAACATGGCCCGAAACTAGAACTCCTTGTACGTTGCCGACTTGATTTTGGACGTAAAACCGATCTTTTTTGGCTTTTGTAAGCACCGATTTACAAAGAAGGATCATAACTGAACGGTGCAGAAGTTGCATCTGTCCGTGACCTCTCTCTTTGCTTTCAGTAGCAAAAATGAACGATTTGACGTCAACAACTAACTCGGCAATTTCCTTTCCACCCTGTACTTTATTTAACAATCTCTTATATATTTCAGAAGGTCAATTAACAACTGGACATGAAGAAAGTTTTAAAAATTGTAGTGGAAAAGAACTGATGGAACATGGGTATAGTGTTATTAAAAGAGGTATTCAAAGAGCTGCTCGAGGAAGTACATACAATGTTGGAGCACTGAATTTCAAGATAAAATTAGCAAATTATGAAGTTAAATCCTTTTCATTTGATTTAAAAGAATCTTTTGCTCTGGATGATCCATCGTTTTATGAATATTCAAAAAATAAATTTGATGGAATTATGAAAGAACTTGGAAATGTTGAGGTATTTTTATTTACAGTTTGTTTTATTTTAAAAAATTGTTCTTTATAGGTTCGATTGATCGGTATCAGATTTGGTGATTTGAATTCAAGTAAAACTCCATTTGTTCAAAGAAGTATGAAAAAGTTTATTCCTGAAAATGGCGATCAAGAAAATGACGATACTGGAGATATTGAAATTATCCATGAAAATATTAAAAATTGTGAAGAAGAACCTGTGCAAAAGAAACCTAAAATAGAATCTAGATTGTCATGATTATTTATGTTATTATTGTTATTTGTATCAATAAACTGTTATTATTACTTGAAGGATACTGTAGTTTCTTCTTTAAATATCTTTTTATTCAATTTTGTATTCAGTTGCATTTTAAAGAAAAACATTTAACAATAATAAAAATTTTATTGTATTCTAATTACGGTTTGTAAATTATTTGGATTAACATCTTTCCAATGTTGAATTCTTCAACAGTTTTTTCATAGTTTCTTGTAAAATCAACTGTAGCGTTCTCAAAGGTAACATTAGCTTGCGTACTTTGAGCGACATTTTTATATAACAATTTTATAATATAATCACAACAATTCACAAAGTGGTTGTGCCGTAGTTGTGGTCAAGGCCGTAGACAGAAAAAAATTTCGGGGAAGGCACGCCTTTGATCTTTTGCCGCTTTTTGGCACGCGTCGGCAAAACATCAAAGAAATTTGTTAATTTCGGGGGGGGGGGGGGGGGCACAGGCCCCCAAACCCCCCCCCCCTAAATACGGGCTTGGTTGTGGTACATTGAATGCAGGCAACAAACCTACAAAAATGTAATGAAAATGATCGAAAATAAACATTACCGTATCTCTGTAATTTTTGGTAACATTACTAAAATATCTTCTCATATAAAGTACTCATTTTTTGAATTCTTTACTACGTAAAGATGTAAATAGTTTGTGATGTATAAATTAATGCCACATATAAAAGTCAGCAATTTTACAAAACTTTGAGTTTTGGGGTTTTCAAAGTGAGATCCAAAGTCACATGCTGATAGAAAAAACTGACAAAACTTTTGTAAATCTTTGTAATGCTTTGTAAAACCCATGATTATTCCATTGCCAACAAGAACCCGCTTTAGCGGGTTCGACCCTTGTTTTCATGACTAAGTAAAAATACAAGTTCATCATCATATAATTTACTTATTTTTATTATTATTCATTTTGATATAGTTAATTACAAAGAAATTTAAGCTATACAAATAAAAAAAGCGTAAATTTGTTTAAACATTAGTTTAGATAAAAAGAAGGCTTAAAACGGTCTTTAAAGTTTTTAGAAATAGAAGCATCAACAATTTCTTTAAAACTGTCGTCAAAGTTTTCATCAGAATCATAAAATTTCAAAGCTATGTCTGCTGGTAGAGAAACATTTTTCTATAAATGTAAAATTTTTAATTACACAGATATCAACAACAAATAACTTACAACAATAAATTCTGCAAAAGCTGTAGGTTCAAGAAGAGTATCTTGAATTTCAACAAAAAAAATTTCTTTAATTTTATTTTTAAATGGTATCTCACAAAGTATTTGAGCTGTTTTTAGGGTACACTGAATACCACTAATCCTAAAAAAATACAGTAAGAAAAGTTAAATGAGTAAGAAACATATAATCATTTGGAGTACGGTAAAATAACTCAACAATTATTGAAAAATGAACTTACACCAATTTTTTAATTTTTGGTAACATTCTTACAATATTTTCTAATATAAAAAATTCATTGTTTGGTTTTTTAACTTCATAAAATTTTAAATTTGTAACGTCTCCATGACCAAGCAAAAGTACAAGTTCATCATCCGTCATTTTTTGGTGAGAAATATTAATATATTTTGCAGTGCAGCGATAAATTCTTGAAACAAAATTAGAAGGAATGGATGGAAGAATAATTAAAGCAGATACAATAAAAAGCTTTGTAAAATTTGATGGAATAAAAGAATCATTGAGGCGAATCAAAATGGATTGTTCTTTGATTACAATTCTATTTTTTTGTTGCCAATATGAATCAAATTTGTAACAAATGGGTGCAGGATTCTTTAAATAAAACCATTTACAGCATTTGTAAAGATTATGAAGGACATAAGCGCTTGAATTTTTCAAAATGTAATGCATTAAATTTTCTTTGAATGGGAATTTTTGAGGTAAAGCATTTTTATCGCTAAAATGGCATTGAAGGGGTGGTTTTTCTATGAGTGAAGGCCTTTGGAATCCGTGTTGGTCATTATCAAAAAAGTTTTCATCATAAACTTCAAAGTCGAAAGAATTCTTCCAAGGTATTCGAACTTTGCTACTTCCAACAGCACTACGGTATTCTTCGAGCATATCAGCATCATTAAGAAAAAAGCGACAATATTTTGAATATGTTTGAAGAAGTTTCTGTAAACATTAGAATGATGCATTTGTTTTAACATTAACAAATAATTTACCTCGTAATCATGTACTTTAAGATATTCAAGATATATTTTCCATAGCTTTTTATTTGTTAAGTCTTTTCCAAGACGATATTCAACATTATGTTCAACAAATTCTTTATCATCCGCTTCCAACAAAGCTGCAAACCATTTCTCATCATCTTCTTCTACAGCTTTTATCTTTAAATACAACGCTTTCGTTTTTTCATGTTTTTGAAGTACCAATTTTGGGATGAACGAAACTAAAAATATTTCGATTAGCACTTTTTCCGATCCTCTAAACAACTAACAACAATGCCATTTTTCATATTCATGTAACTTCTGCTCTAATTCTTTATGCGGAAAACATAGATCCTCAATCCCCATTACAGATCTTTGATCATATTTGTAATCATAGATTTTTCTTTCTTCAAGAATATTAAATCCCATACTTTGTTGTTTATAATAAAATTGACATACTGATAGCTTGATAATATTTGTGTATTGGAAGAAGGCAAGGTGATTTAGTGCTAATCTAAAAGCACTTTTAATTTAGTACAGAATTGTTTAAGGTATAAGTTACTCGAATGTTTTGTCCCATGCTTCTTTTGGCATCATGTATTGGTTATAAAAATCAACAATTGCATCATGGCATTGTTCTTTATCTTCATAATCTTCATCAACATGATAAGCTTTTTTTGAACGTACAAAAATGGATTCAAGTTCAAGAAGTTTTTGGCGATATTGTGGATCTAGCTTGTCGAAGGAAGATGGTGGAAGTATTGTAAGAATATTTGATGTTTGGCCACAGGAGATGACCGTAAGCATGCTGTCGACGTGCCACTTTGTAGCAAGCAACGCCTGCTGGGTTTTGTGGTTTAGAAGCTAGTTGAGGTTCCAGTATAAGTTGTCATTAAAGAACAAAATGCCAAAAAAAGAAGTTAAAAATCAAATTTATTTTATGATGGATCTTTCAAAATATGAGTTTCTCAATTATTTAATTACTTAATATTCCCTCTGATTACTATCATGAACTTCAACAACGTCCTCTACCAATCTTTCTCCCTTCCAAATACTTTTATCTTTCATATTTATTCAACTGCTTCTCTAAAAACCAAATTTAAACTTTATCAAAGCTGTAAACAACTTGCTCTAAAGTTTCGTTATCAAGTTGATGAACTTTCATATTCTCGACTCTTTAAAGATAAAATTAATCTCGACGATGCTGAATTCTCTATCTATGATTTTGAATCATCTCATATTCCGCTAAAAGTTAAAACTCTAAAGCTGGATTATCTCCTTCTTCATGATATGGATAAAATTCTTCCTCATATTATTATATCTTCTGTTGAAAATTTGCACATTTGTTGTGGTGATATTATGTTTGAAGATTTTTTGTTATTTGCAACTCCTGCATTAAAGAATTTAGAGCTCAATCATTGTACTTTATTTCAAAGAAGGACAACAACACAAGAAGAAACAAAATCACTTTTAAAATCGGCATATAATTTGGAAAGAATTAAGTAAGTTTAAGGGGAAAAAGAGGATAGATCAACGATAAAAATAGTGGACTTTAATTTGCTACTTTTTTAGACTCGGTGTTCGAAATCAAGTTGTTGCATTTGAAAATTCAAAAAGTGAACCACGTGAAAAGAAACTCTCAGAAGTTGAATTTATTATTTATCATGATGATATAGATGTTGATTTTGTTGTATCTTTTATAGGTACTCGACTTGCTCCAGACGGAATTTTGAAACTGAAATTCTTTTATGCATATTTTACAATGGAGTTTTTGAGAGAATTAGATGAATACTGTGAAGCACAAATTTTAGCGTGTAAATCGTTGCCTTTTTCATTTGTATCAAGTTTGTATTCCATTGAATTTAAAAAATTGTGAAAGTTATTGCTGATTCGGTTAATAAAATTATTTGTATTATATCTTTGGCTAGTCTATGTTTGACAATTTTATGATAGTCGTTTAAATTTTTATTTTTTTGGTTGCTTTCAATAGAAGCTAAAAACAGATATTGTTATTTTTTAAAACATTTTTTTTCATATTTTTTAAAGATGGCTGCGATTTTTGAAATGTTTGTTTTTTTTAATGCTGTAGCTTTTGAAATAGTAGCACTATTTTTTTTTTAATATTTAAAAACATCTCAAAAATAAGAGACCTTATTTAAAATTTTGTAAAGTAATTAAGAATATTTCACGAAATATTTTTCTAAAAAATTTAAACATTCACACTTAGTGGCGCGGATCCAGCCAGTACTTGAATCATCTGTTTCATCGTTTGTATAAAACTTTAAGGAAAATGTGTAAAAAAAGATAATCATTTTTGCTGACATGGGCTGCAGTACGGCTGTTAAATTCAATATTGCCATTGCAACGGATCAGCCTTGACTATTCGAAAACATCCTTTCCTTCATTGTTTGTTTATTCTATTTTTTATTTGTCACAGCTTTTTGTGCAATGCAATGAAGCGATCGAAGCATCAACAGGTCCGTGAAGATCACCTACTGTTAAAACAACAATAAAACAACCATTAATTTCCTTCTTTTACAAAACACCTTTTCAACACCTGATAAGATCAAAAAAAAGATTTTTATTCTTCAACGGATATCTTTTTTTGTGCTGATGTCTTTATTGCTTTCTTTTTTTTTTGCAACCACTGAAACAGCAAGATTGCTTTTTGAATATTTAAAAAAAATTTAAAAAAAGATAAGACTTTTAAAGAACAATCTGACTAAAGAAAATAACCTTCAAAAATGATTAATCATAATTTGAAACATCATTGTCTGAGCAATAGACAGTCTGGAACAAATTCACATTAAAAATTTAAAAGAAATATTTTTATCAAGTTTCATTATTATTTGAAAGAAATAAATTCTTCAACACTTTTCTGCTTTTTAAATTTATTTTTATAATTTAAACTACGAATAAAATATTAGCTAACCATCACTAAAAATTTTCTAACAAATTTTTTCAAAAATGTGTGTCAAAATAAGAAGAATTTTTTATTAAAATCTAAATACAAAATACAGAAATATACACGCAAAAGAATGACTATATTTAAAGCCAGTGTTGTTTTTTCAGATTGAAATAATAATAATTTTCATCACCTAATGAAGCATCCCTTTTTTATTTATCAATAAATGCCGTGAATTTTGTATGATTTGTAAACCAACGTTGAATGAATCAGTGGACATTGATGACACAGCCTTTGAAAAACAAAAAAGAGCATTCATTGTTTTTTTTACAAAAACAGTTTTGTTACACTTTTTCTTTTCTTACATGCTTTTTTTTTTCTAGCTATTTTTTTCCTGGTAAACACCATTAAAACAAACTCGTGTATTTGAATATTTGAAAAAAAAACATGAAAAAAGATATTAGTAATCCCAAGCAATAGCATGCTTGGGATTTGATAAACGTTTATGTTTCATACAAAAATTATCCAACATCCTAAATATAACAATTTTAAAAATAGAAAATTATATGCATATATATTATATTTTTCTGCATTTATTGCAGTCATTAAAACAATAAAACTGTTGTGTTTGAATATTTTAAGAGAAATTTAAAAAAAATAAAAAATTTTTAAAAAAAAATATTGAAAAAGTTATCAGAAGGCTCTAGCATGGATTCACATTTTACGTAAAAATTAACCTCATTTAAAACGTTAACTTTATTAATGTTTATTAAAACCAAAACATGCAAAAAGTATATACACAAAAAAAGAAAGACAATATTTAAAGCCATTGTTGTTTATACAAATTAAAATAATCATCTTTATCACCTAATGGAGCGATCCGTTTGTTAACAGTAATCATATGTCGTGAATTTCGGATAACTCGTTTTCGTAAAAATACAATTAATCGATGATTCATAAATTTTTCACGTAAATTTTCTGACATATAAAGTGCTAGTAGAACATGACAGGTGCCATGAATGGGGTACATCATACTTGCGGCTTCCTGAAAAATCAACAGATGATTAAAGGGATAAAAGGGAATCCTTTGTAGTCAAAAAACCCAAAATTTACTTGTATTTTCCTATTTCCCTATATTCTCAATTTCTTACCTTCACAATTGGCTTCAATGGTGATGAAGACGGTATTCCCCCAATATAATTCACACCAACAAAATATGAAATATAACAGGTAAAAAACAAAATGCACAAAATTGCAATAGATTTTGTTGCTTCCATATTTTCAATTCGTTGAAATCTTCTCGTTAAATAATCCGAACCATTTACACCTGCTTCAAAGATATCAGCTTTTCGATTTGTATAATATACAGCTAGCGAAATAATACAAGTTCCAATTGCAATTGGTATTAAATAAGTTAATAATGCAACAAAATCAAATGTTCCAAGGGAGCTACAATATGGGACCATTGTAAAGGGCTTATTGACAGCTTCAATAGCAATAAGAAGGGAGCGGATAAGTTGAAAACCCCACTAAAATGCAAAAGTTAAATGAAATAATTTGATTAGAAGATTTATCGAAAAACCGATATTTGGATATTTTGCGATTCAATTTCATGAAAAAAGGAAATTCATCGTAACTTGAAATGCCAAAATCGCAGTCCGAGAATTTTTAAATCAAAACTATATTTCAAAAGTACAATTTTAGTGTCTAAAATATGTTTTGTAGTTCAAATAAACTAACCGGAATTGCTGCAACAATAACCGCAAGCAAAACACAATTAATTCTTTCATAAATTTTATAAAAGATTGTTGCAACAGCCCTTTCAATGGTAACAACCAAAAACGACCAACATACAACTTCAATTGGGGTTGCATTGACAACAGATTCAACACCACAAAAATGATTTCCAGATAGCAATGTGCAGTTATCTTGTGTGATCTGAAAAAATTTGCATAACTTAAGTAATATTTCTTTTACTTGAATTCTTTATTAAAGGGTTACTGTAGATATAATGAGGATAATGTTTTCATTTTTTTAATTTTGTGTCTTTCGACGAAATTATCTTGGGTTCTCTGAGAAATTTGCAAAATTTTTTCGTTTTTTGTTTTTCGTAAGCTCATAGGATTACTGTAGCTGTAATAAGTAAAGTACAAACTTTGTTTTTGATCTATTTTTCAATAAAACTTTCTAGAAAACTATTAAAAAATTGCTCAGTTTTTTTTATCTGTTTACTTATTTCTAACCCATTATTTCTACCCCCACATAAAGTGAAGGTTAAAGTATGAAATAAATAAATAAAAAAGTATTACTTCCGGATCTAATTTTGTAATAAAAAAAAGCAACAAAAGTTAAAATGTATACTTTTTTTTTCTAAAACGCACCTGTTAAAAGTAAAGAAAGGAAAAGTAAAAACAATTAAATTTTAACAGGTGACTATTATGAAAATACAGTAATTTTTTCACTGTGAAAGATGTATTTTACAAATTTTAAGTAAAAGTTTTTTTTCAACGGTAAATTATAAATTCACACATGTCTAATTAAAACATTTTTTGTAGCCTAAAATTACCACACATCAAGGAAAAAAGTTTTATATTTTTTGTCCATGGGAATTTTTTTTTTTCGGGAAAATTTGCTGACGTTGAAATTAAAGTATAAAGTCTGCAGGAAAATTTGAATTTGTTTTCACATGAAAAGCTCAAATATCAAAATGAAATTTTTGTAGCTGTAAAACATACAGATAAAATTTTCAAGAAAAGTTACTTTAACTAGAACAAATATATTAAAAACTAGTGTAAATTTGCATATTATTATATTATGATTCCCCTCAAAAGATACTTCCCTAAAAAACATTTTTTAAACTTACGTAAAAAATTACAGCTCTTGTTAACATTTGACTTGAACGAATAAGAGTTAAAAAATTTCTTCCAAAAAATGCTATAATTAATGAAGCCATTATAGCTCTCAAATTTGGATGCAGGCCTCGATTTGTGATATAACAGTGACCATAAACACCAAGAAAGATTAAACTTGTCAAATCTAATATTGCTTTAATAAAAAGAATTAAACACAGCGTCCAATTTGCTGTCATCTTTTCCGCAATTAAACAATCAGTAGAATTTACCATCTGAAAAAATTTGGATAAATAATAAAGAAATCAAACAACGTTTTTAATCACGCAAATTTAAACCGCTGAAGAGAGTCCAACAAACAACAAAACCATTAAAATGCAAAATTTTGCATAAATGCCATATAACTTAAAGAAAATCAAAAAAAAAACCACTGCTTTCAATCACGAGAAAACTTCGAAAAAGTTTAAACATAAATATAAAAAAAATTTATTACTTTGTTTTTGCACAAATTTTTTTTAAAACAAAAAACAAAACAATCAAATTTTATTAACAATTTTACTTTACAAAGTTCTAAGCTAAAAAATAAAGCAGCATGAAGAAGTTTGTCACACTTTTAATTTTTTAAAGAAAATGTGATAATTTGATAAAAAAAAGAATTTCTAAATAAAGCAACCACTTTTTTAACATACAAAAAGTTAACATCTGTTTTTTCCTTCAAAAACAAATGTATTAAAAAAAATTTTTTTAATAAGTTTATGTTCTTTCTTTCTTGGAAAGTCATTTTTTTTGTAAGCTTTTAAAAATTACAGTAAACACTTGTTTTTCACCTGTTTTAAATGTAACGTAATAGAATGAAGAAGAAAAATGAAACATGTAAAAAACGTAAAACTAAAACTAATTGGATAGTTCCGAAATTTTTTTGTAAATAATTGAAGGCGTTTAATGGCATCTACTAGGGTTGTAATTTGATGACAAAACTGTTAGAAAACATTTAGGGGAAGTAAAAGAAAAGTAATTAACAGTAATATTACAAACAAAAAAAATGTGTCAAAATGATTAACCTAGAATTAGGTTTGTTACTGTAACTTTTCTAGAATAAAGTTTCTGACGGAGTTTTTTTGGCTTAGCATCTTTTTCCATCGCTGCTCATAAAGTTCACTGAAAAAAAATTAAAGCTCACTGAATTTTTAAAATTTTAAAAACCCCACATCATGGCCAATTTTATTACGACTAGACATCGAAATTAGCTTGTTTTCTTTAATAAGAAAAACTAAAAATGGCACAATTTTGTTAACAGCCAAGTTAACCAATCTTACGATGACTAAAAACAGCAAAAAAAACTTCTAGAAAAGAACAGATTAAACTTTAACTTAAAAAGGTATAAAACTTTATGAAACATTATAAATTTTATGAAAGCTGTAAAAGTTCCATAAATTTATAATACCGCTTTTAAGATATTCTGTCTTTTTGAACTCATTTAAAAAACCACCTGTAAATTAAACAAAAATGATTATATGATTAGCTAAAACTATCTAACATGACATTAGAAAGTCTGCTTAAATATTCATAAATAAAGGTGTTATAAAACTTAACAGAAGAATGAATTCTAAGAAATGAGAACAAATTTTTGTATTTGGCTTTAAGGATACAAAACTAAAACAATGAACATGTATTTAACTTAAACAATGAATGAGAAAGGAGGACGAGGAAACGAAAATTTGTATCACGAAAGTGTAAAAACGTTTAAAAAAATGAAAAGAAACTCTACAACTAATAACCTCAAAGTTACAAAAAAAGAACGCCTATGATAGATCTGGCTCAGATCAGTAAAAGACTGGGCCATCTCCGAGCTCCAAATTTGTGAAATAAAACTGTCAACTGTTACAGTTTTTATAAAAGCTATAAAAGATTTTTTAAAAAGCCAATACTTTTTTATAACAAATTTTATTTTATATTTAGATGACGCAATACTAAAGCTTTAACCGTCAGTTTAGAGATTTATAAAATATATTATTCAACAAATATATAATGGGATTATATTATTATGAAAAATACATAAAAACTTTTTCACGTTTATAAAAAAAGCTAATATGAAAATTGTACACTCCAAAGTTGAAGAGAAAATACATTTCGTCAAAAACATTTATAAATACCGTATTTTAATATTTACAATCTAGAAGTCTGTGTTTTAGAGCAAAGTTTTATTGTACCATAAAACTTTGAAGCAGCATTATACAATTTTTAAGAGCTACAGTGAAATCACATTTTTTTAGTAATAAAGAGTATTTAGTTTCTTTGAAACATCAAAAATTATGTTTCTTAAAGTTTTAAAAGTGCTGTAAAAAAGCAAAGCTATAATTTTTATGGACTCTTCGAGAAACATGAATTGTAAACAGTTAAAACGAAAGAACAAAATTACAGCTTACAGAAGCCAGAAATTTTAAGAAGAAGTTATACAATTTTTGACGAAATATTTGGACAACTAAAATCACAAGCATATAAAGCTAAAAAACCAAATTACAGTTTTTTAAAGCCGACATTATTAAGAAGAGATTGTATAAATGTCATACTCTATAAAACAACGGCATAGTTCAAGCTTAGAAAAAAACTAAAATCCACGTGAGATTAAACAGCTATAATTACATGTAATCCTATAATTTGGGTATAGAAAAGTAAAGAAGGAAGTCGAATAATTGGCATTTTTGTTTTTGTTTAGAATCTACGCTTTTGACACTGCCAAGTTGCCATTAAAATAATTGTTTGTTTTGTTTTTTTGGGGAAAAAAGTCACGATTTACATTAAATTTTAAGAATGATATTAAAAAAATTTTTAAAAATCAGGTGAAAATAAAGTTTGTAAAACTATTAAAAACGTAAAAAAATAAAAAGCTATTTTTAAACCTTTGACGCTTGTAGAAATATATATGTAAAATATATTTGGGTGTTACTTTTTCCCGCAAACTTTAATTAAAAAACCACACATTTTTGTGGTCAAGTGTTTTACAAAATTAGAAAACATGCCACCTACAAATACTTTGAAATGCCAAAAAAAAGTTTCCCCAAAACTATAGTTTCTCATGCAAAGTTTTTTTAAAAGTACAATTACAATTTCTAAATTCAAAGCTATTTCGAAAATAGTAAATACAAAAAAACCCAAAAACTTGAGAATTTTGTGTTGTGATAAATACCCCTATCATCATAATGTATATGTAACCTTAGAATGACGTTAATAACCCAAACCTTTTTAAAGTACAACTTAGGCGAAAAAAATTCGTACCATTTAAATTATTTTAGCTAATATTTATGTTAAACTAATTATATCTTCCTTAAAAATCATATGACATGTAAGAAAAGGGTAACATTTTAATAAATAAAATGGCCGAACTTTTAAAGAAATGTTTAAACGGCAAAACTAAAAAAAGGGTACGTTTGTAATAAAGGGACCACTATTAATTCAAACGATTCTTTAAAAAAGTATAAAAAAGTAAACATAAGCAAATGCAGTAGCAATACCGTTTACAAAAAGAATTTATTCACAAAAAAAAGAATGAAACCGGATCCATTAAATGTTTGACGTTTTTCCTGTAAATTCTACTTATTGCTGTCCTTTGTTTTAAACATAATTTAGTTAGAAATTATTATTAGTTTATTTTTAAAATAAAAAATTTGGTTAAACTTTTAAAGCTTTTCAATTTGCAAAAATTTGTAACAAAACTAACTTACATGTAAATTAAATTCTACTTTTCAAAAATTCGGCAAAAGATTACTTGCTGTTTTGTAACTTTAAATTTTATTACTTAGGATAAAAGTATTTTTTCAGCGTTTTAATGCTTTTGATTGTAATGATATTGTTGAAAGACGTAGATCATTCAACCTTTAATAATAACTAACAGTGATCTTCGAACGTTACAAATAATAACTAATCTAACATATATCATAATACAAAAGAAAACTTCAAGACATAAAAAACATAGGTTTAATTCAAGTGTTAAGAATTTCTGTAATCCAACTATCATCATATTCGTTGAAATATTTATGAACTTGACACCATGGCGAATTCTAAAATTTATGATTTTAAAATTTTTAAAGAAGGGCGACAGTTTAACAGATTTTTCAAATTTCCGCATTTCATGGAAATCCAATAATAGCTATTTTACTTAGAAAGGAATAATGTCATAAGATCCGTTTTTCAAAAGTTTTGTGTTCCAAAAACGTATGAACAAAAATAAACTTACTAAAAGAGTATCAAAATTTGGTCGGCATGAAACATTTTTATCGATGCATTGTTTAAGAAAATGCTGAAAATCAATGGAATAATTTTCAGGAATTTTCGGAGAGTCTTGAATTATTATAAGTATTAATTCAAATTCACTTTCATATTTATATGGATATTCAAGACTTGCAAGTTCAATCAAAGTAATTCCAAGTGACCAAGTATCCGATCGATCATCATATTGTCTTCCTTCAAGTTTTTCTGGTGCAGAATATACAACAGTTCCAGCTGGAATGCTCATTCTTATTGAGTCATTCAAATTAGCAGCAACATCAAAATCACAAAGTTTAATAGTTCCATGAATGTCCATGAGAATGTTGGAAGGCTTGATATCACGATGAATAATTTTCTAAAGAATGGTATTTTCAGATTCATAATCAGAAAATGCGATTATCTTACAAGTTCTTTCTGAAGATAGTTGAGAGCTTGAACAATGTTTGATAATCAACAAACTTTTGTTTAAAAATGTACTTTTACTTCAAATGCAACTATGACCTTTTAAAACTTGGTCGAAAACTGGCTTTTAGAACAGTTACAGTAACGTGACAAACTATGATTTAATTAATCTATCAGGCTTTTATTTGGCTGATAATACTGCTAATTACAGCTTTTTTCATTTCCCCCAAATTGTTTACTAACAGTTTTTGTCAGCAAATTGTCACTTTTAGCTCAATTAAATCCAATTACAATCATTAAACGCCTTCAGTTAAATATTACTTTTACGTGTTTCGTACATGTTTCATTTTTCTTCTTCATTCTATTGCGTTTCATTCAATACAGGTGAAAAACAAATGTTTACCGTAATTTTTAACGCTTACAAAAGATGACTTTCCGAGAAAGAAAAAAACAAAAACTTATTTAAAAAACTTTTAATACTTTTGTTTTTGAAGGGAAAATTATAATTATTTAAACACATTTTTTTAAAATTTGAATAAGAAATTTTAAAAATGCATGCCAGTGTTTCATATTAATTATTAGGATGTTCATATCCACTTCCAATTTCAATTGCAACATTTAAAGCATCTAGATGATGTGTTTTCATTTCAAGGAAGATGTTTTTAATTTGTATTTGAAGTCCATCAAAAATTGGACGATTTTCAGGCTTTTCATCCCAGCATTCTAACATTAAACTGTATCTGAAAATAATTGTTTATTATATAAAACAATAATCGTTGAGGCTTACATCTCTAATGGACAATGATATGGACGTGACAGACGTTGTCCTCTTTTTAAGAACTTAACCAAATCACGGAATCCCATGTTATTATACAAGTTTCCACTTCTTTCAAACATTTCCCAAATTAAAACTCCAAAAGACCAAATGTCTCCTTTATAAGAAAACTAAAAATTATAAAGTATTAATTGAAAGCTACCAAGAAAATATACAGTTTTAAAATATTGTTGAGGAGGTGGTTGAAGTGCTTCCAAAGGCAACCATCGAAAAGGCAGTTTTGGGTTTGCTTCGCTGATATATTCGTAATTCACATCTGTTTGTCTTGCAAGTCCAAAATCATTGATTTTTAAAATGTCAAAGGTTGCATTTAGCCTAAAAAATTTTTCATTAACTGTTCTGATTAAATATTTGATTTCTGACAATCAGGTAACAAAATACCAAATTGGATAACATCTGTTTTAAAACTTACAAACAATTTCTTGCTGCTAAATCTCGATGAAGAATGTGTTTATGGCTCAAATATGTCATAGCATCGAGTACTTGTAAAATATAAGAAAATACTGTTGAAACCATCAATAATTTTTCGGAATTTAAAAGATATGCATGTAGTTCTCCACCACCCATAAATTCAGTTATTATAGAAATTTGTTCTTCTTTTTTTATCCAGCCAATGAATTGAACAATATTTTTGTGTTTGCATGAACTTAAGAAGTTAATTTCTTGAAGTGTATCTGCTTCGAGTGTATCATCCTTTAATTTTTTTACTGCAACCTTTGTTAATGTATTGCCGTTTTTGTACACCGCAAGATAAACATCCGCACTAGCACCTGTAACATTTTAAAATATTAATTTTGCACTTAGAAAATAAAAACATTTACCTGTTCCTATCTTACTACATTGCTTAATTTTTCGAATTGGTATAAAGTATTTTTGGTAAAGATCTTTTATATCTGCTGATTCTATTTCTGATTCTTGCACTTTCTCATATTTCTAAATAGCAAAATAACGTTACCATTATACAGTGTGGTTCAAGAAAAGCACCGAGGGGGTTCTGGGCGACTAATAGCTCCTTTTGACATGCGCATTTAAAAAATAATAATACAGTGCTCCACAAGAATATAACCGCACCCTATAGTTCAATGATTCTGAAGAATCTAACAACGGAATCGATTTAAATGTTTTAGATTCGGTTTCAGCGTGTACAAACAGAAAGCTATCCACCAATTTGAACTAGTAATATTTTTACAGTAATAAATGTTAAAAATAGCTTCCACAAAAGAGCGGCCAGTCTTCGAAATCCAACTCGGCACTTTTCTGTTTAATTTAAAGAAAACACCTTTATTTTATAAACCCAACGACACAATCCATAAATGGCAGCAAATAATAAAATAATAATAACCAATGCTAAGATTATTACTGGAATTTCAAATGCATTAAATGCTTTTGGCCAAAGATTCTGTAACTTGCTGGTTTCTTCAAAACATAAGCGAAATCCAAATTGTTGTATACTTCCGTCAGATTGAAAAATTAACTTTGCGTTATAAGCCAAATTAAAGTGTTTACTTGTGTTTGCTGTTATGCTTTTTATTTCCCTTCCATTCATATCTTCAAGCCATAACTTATCTGCAAATTTTTCTATTTGAAGCACTTCAACAGTTACTTCAATAATATGATCTTCTGGAATAACAATGTCATAATAACATCTCTAAAACTAACAATATGAAAACAAGTGATTTAGAAATAGTAATTAGTAATCATTTTCCATTTTGTTTTCTGAAATCGGGTATTTTCTATAGTACTCCAGATTATTAAAATGTCGTTTGTTTTTAAACAATAAGGTTTTATTTATAGTTATTCCCGTGTTGTTCTAAAAGATATGAACAGTACAAGAACAATATGCAATTAAAACTGGACAAATCATATGTACATGGAGAGTAAACGCTTTCTAATACTGCTTACTTCATATGCATCATAATTGATATTATAAACTTCAACTCTGTTTTTAGATCTATCGTTGCTACATATTTTTGATGAATATTTATAATTCACGTCAGAGACAGAAATGTGTCCAACAAAGCTAATGTTATTATTATTAGCATATGTGAGCGTATATTCCCCGTCTTCATTTGTTTCATGATACTCAATCGTTGAGATGGGCAAAGTAAGAAAATCTTCGATTTTATTATATACAAATTTGACATTTTTCCCAGGATTTTTTAGTTTGAAGTTGAAGACACAATTTTGTGGTTTTCTTTTTAGATAGTACGATGATATAACGGGTATTATTTTTCCTTCTTCCAAGGGAATTATTTCGTTCTGATAAGGACACAAATTTTCTTGCGATGAATCTTCAAACATCTCTTGAAATTTGGAAAATCGGTGAAAAAAATTTTACTTACTAAAAGAAAAAATAACACCTTGCAACGCCGCCCATGAATCCGAATTATAAGCTTTCAAAGACATATTTTGATATACAGAAGTGAATGATGACAAATCACCTGCTTATTTTGTGTTTAGTTAAGCGGTTTTTCGCCAAAATAGCTTCTATCTAATGAAATATAGCTTGAAATCAGGGCTGCCCGAAAATTTCGTTTTGCTTTGCGTTTCGCAAAATTTCGCAGTTTTTTTTAGTTCATAGGGTTTTGAAGCCATTTCGTTTTGTTTTGTCTGATGAAACAAGGTTCCTATTTCGTTTTGTTTCGTTTGGCAAAAGCCAGTTTCGTGCTGCCCTGAGTTGGCATCGTTTATGCCAAAACCCCCTAACTAAACATCTTTTACTCAAAAACGGATAATGACGGTCAACGTTTCCACCATTGTATAACATCATCCACAGTTTCATGCCGACCTCCTAAAACACTAATTTGTTTATTGATTGCCAATACGAAAAATCAAACCGTTTCAAATAATATGTTGCACACTAATGCATTAATTTCATTAACATATTTCATAGGATGATATGGAAAATATTTTGTTTGAAAATAAGTAAACGTATTTCTGCTGACCTTATGGGGTTTCTGGACTGGCCCTTCACACGTTACTGTCTCATATTGGAAAGCAACAGTCGAAACTTTCCAAAATAATAAAATATAAAACATCATTTTAAAATAAAACATATTTTTTCGAGTGAATTTCTTCAGTACAATCTATTTTTATGCACTTATTTTTTGCTTAATATAAGAAAACAAAATTTAATCTTAATGACTAAATTTTGTTTTCGTTAACATTTCTGAGATTGCTTTTTTCAGTAATAACATTATAGACGAAAAGTGAATCATCATAAAAGGAATTAACACCCTTATCAATAAAAACACATTTGCTTTTTTTGCATTGTTGAAAAGCGGAAGCAGTGATTTTTTTTTGATTGATAACAAAAAATGGTTTTCAATAAAAAAATTTTTTTCTATAACTACTGCTAAGCAAATAAATTGCTTTTTTGATTTTTGAGTTTCGGTCAAATTTAGCCGTAATTTAAGGTGTTTTGATTTCGATTTTGCATAGTCCTGTCTACGAAATTTTTGTACACAACAACAAAAAAGCAAAAAATTAAGTATTTTTTTGGTAACCCAACAGTTTCAGTTGTTTGTAAAATCCAAACATTTTTAACAATCCATCAACGAAAAAATGCTGCAAACACATATCAGAATAATTAATTTAAAGTAGTAAATTTTCTCTGAAGGAATAAAAATTAATATATTTAAGCTACAATTAAAAAACCTGCTGATAATTGAGCAGAGGTCTTTCTTTTTTTAATTATTCAATGTTCAATGAATTTTCTTGACAAAAAAATGATTCATGCTTCGCGTGAAGTAAATTATTAAAAGTGAAATAAGCAATTTTAGTAAAAAAAATGAGCAAATTATTATTATTTTTTACTTTTATTTTTCTCATTTGGTTGTTATATCGTCAGTTATTAGTCAGAAAAAAATTTATTTGTGATACATTTTGTGTGCTTGTAAAATAACCTCAATTTTGTAAAATCATTTTGAGCTTCAAAAATCCACAAGGATCAATAATGGGCTACATTACGTATGTCAATTTAGCACATGATGCTGCAGAATCTATACTTTCTGCTTTTTCTGTTTATTACTGTATAAATGTTTTATTTCGTAAAAGTGTGTTGAAGAAATCTGTAAAACTTTCTCCAACAATTACCGTATATTTTGGATTTGTTTTTGTTTGTGCAGTTACTGCAACTGCTTATTTTGCATACCTCATTATCTTCTGGAGACCTGAAGGAGCAGATTACAATGCATATTTACTGTATTTTGGTGGCCTTGTTCCAGGTCTATTCTTCAATACCAGTTCTATCGCTGAAACATTTCTTTGCATTGAACGTTGTATCTCGCTTCTTTTCCCTTTAAAATACTCTCAAGCCATGAAAGTTTGCTTTGCAATTGTAACATTTTGGGGTATTATTGCTACAATGGGTGCTGCTTCAATCATTAATAAATACTTTGAAATTATTCCGACAAGTCCAAAAACTCCTTGTCAATTTTTTAGTTGTGTTGCAGGAGCAGCAAATAAATACTTATTTGCTGCAAGGATTGGTTTTAATATTATAAATATTATTTTTGCACTTTTATTGGCATATTTAATAAAGAAAACGATAATTAATAGTAAAAGTGCAGCACAAATGAATAAAACTGTATTTACTTTAATTATGACAACGACTTTTATTGAACTTGTGCCATTTTTTAGTGCGCAGGTTTATGTTATGGTAAGTGAAAATTGTTGTAGTTGCTTCCAGTTGAGTTGTTACTTTGTTAATTTTATATTAATTAAAAGTACAATTTTGATTATACAAATTTAGCAGAAAATAAAAGTTAAATAACGTGACTCGAAAGAAAGCACGTGATTTTATTAATTAATCTTTCAAGCATCAATTTATGACAATAAAGTTGTTGTTTTTATTTAGTCTTCTAACTTTATGCGTCATGTTTCCAACTAAGATTTCGAAGAAAAATGATTATTTGACGCATTTTCGAATATGTGATTTTGAGCAAAAGAGCTTGAAATTCAAATATTTTTTAATGAGTTAAATTATCGAACATGCGTCAATTATAAAAAAATCGCTCGACTGTTTTTGGGGTTTGAGGGTTCGTTTATATGGTCAGGAAAGACACCTGAGCGCATAACGTAATTGCTTACCATAAGATCTTGATATTAGGAACACTTCGTCAAAGTACGTCAAATTTGAATTGTTTTGCAACTTTTAACTCTCAATTTGTTTTTCTTAAAAAAACTTAGTTAATAATTACAATAAAACAATTCGAATCTGGCGCATTTTGTCAAAGTGTTTTTTTACATGCATGTCTTCTATAGCTATTTGATCCTTAAAATCCAATAATTTGCGAACGACTTTTCGACTGCAGATGCACTTTGATCACTCTATAGTTCTTTTGAAGTCATAATTGGAAACATGACGTAAAGAGGAACAAGACTAAACAAAAACATCTTTGTCATTTTAATGATATTTAAATTACTAAATTTTAATTTTGTTCATTACCTTCTTTTTAGGTCACTGGTGAACAATTATTTCAATATATTGGTCCATTTAGTACAACGGCAATTGTCTTCAACATTACCCTCTCTGTTGCACTTTACTACAAAACATTTAAAAAATTGACTAATGTTAATAGCAGTGTAAAATTTTTTGTTGCTACTGGAGCTACCACAACTCATCATAAATAAAAGAAAAGTTGTCTTGTTAGAATTTTAAAATGTTAAGTGCTTAATAAACAAAAACCAAAAAGACCAAATGATTTTGCACAAACGTTTAAGCGATTGTTTAACCACAGGCAACAAACAATAAAAAAATTTTCATTAAACAAATTTTATGTTTTTAAATTAAAAGTGGTTTTTAAGCTTTACATTTTTGTTTATATAATTTCATTTTTCTTTATAGCACAATTTTTTACTGTAGTATTTAGAGAATGGCATTAATCTATGACGCTTTGTTTGCAGTGATCAAAGGCGCATCCGTGTTCCTATCCAAACAGAAAAGTTATATCATCGTACTTAATCTGTCGAGGACTATAATTACGCTCAAAAAAAAGTTCCATTGTGTTTTGTTTATGTTAGCTACAACAAAATAATTTAAGCGAAAAACGGGATTGCATTTAATTTTAAGAATAGGAGGACAAATGAAATCATTAATTAAATGTAATCATGTAAGAATACTGTTAGCATTATGAATCACAACGATATAAACTTTTAATTTTCTTATAAAAAGGAAATCAAAAAGGGCATATACATGAATCATTATTTCCTAAAATCTCTTTTGTTTAGCTTTAGTTCATTATTATAACATAATTTTGCCTCAAAAAGAGACAAACGGATTAGACATTGATAGCAAACAAAACAAAGAAAAAAAATAACGAAATAAATTCTTTGAGCGTTTATTTGAATATTTTTGATGATGTAAGATAATCCAAAGGAAGAGCGTTTGAAATTTGATGAACATATGAATTCTTTTATTTACATGTAATTCTTCAAGAATAAATATTTACATTGTTAATGACAATAAAAAATTTTTTAATTATTTTATTACAAAGATCTTAAATAAATCTTATTATAAAAAAGACACAAAAAGTGATTAAATGCAGACAACCATGTATAATAGATACATTATGAATCATAACAATGTAGCCTATAGTTTTGCTATAAAAAGGATTTAGACAAACAGCAAAAAGATATTTGCATAAGACAATACTTCCGCAAAACAGAGCTCTTTTACTTCTACAATGCCTGGATTTCTTAGATACATAAAAATAAATGATTATGCGGCTACCACAAGTGGAATCATTGGTAATTTGTTGCTGCTGTATTTAATTTTTACAACAAAGAAAAAAGAACTTCAGTCACTTTCTCGTTTGTTAATTCAAAATTGTGTTTTGGATACTGATCTAAGCATCATTACAATACTTTGTCAACCAGTGAGATTTTGAATACTTTATTATGAAACTAAAATTTTACTCTTTTAGCAATGTATTGTTAAAGATAATATTTTTTATATTGTTATGGGGGGCTACATTAATAATAAAGATCCTGTTTATGCTACGATTATCCTAACGGCATATATGGCATTTCTCGTTTTAAATCTTTGTGCTATGCCAATACCATTCTATTTGCGATATCTTGTCATTTGCAGGTAAAAAATTTGTTTTCAAAAAACATTGAACATTTTTTTGTTCTGGATCAAAAAAGATTGCATTTTTGCTACCAGCCGCTGTTTAACTTAAAAATTATTGTCAGTTGAAGCTAAAGCTAAACGTGCATACTGGTCCCTCGAACTGAATTTCTATGGAACGACTTTAACAACATTTATTTTCAGGAAGATGTCACTTAGCACAGCTTTCTCACAAAAACTTCTAAAAGCATATGTGCCTGTGCTTTTTGCTGTTTTTGTAATTTGGGGAGGCGCTATATGGTGTTATCCCCCCATTCCTGATTGCATTATAAAACATTCAGAAATTTTAAATACAGATTTCTGGCGAGAAGAATATCATGAAATTCCATTGTTTACTTGCACCACTATAGTAAGTGACATTTGTTGACACAAGTGACAAAGTAATTTTAGAATGCATGGCCCTTGATCATCACATACACCATTATTACCATGTCAATCACAATCTCTTATTCATTTGTTGTATTTTATTGTATAAGAATTTTTCGCGGACTACGAAACATGAAAGATATCATGTCTGAAAAAACTAAAGAAATGAATACACAAGTTAATCGAACTTTAATCTTTCAAGTAAGCATTTAATTAATTTTGCTTTAAAATTTCTGTTTTTTTAAGGCTGGTGGTCCGTTAATTGTTGGAACAGGTCCACTCCTTATCTTATTGATCATGATATTTCTTGCTACTGAAAATGGTTATGCCAGTATTCTATGTGTAGCAGTATTTGCATGGGTTCCTATCGTGAATCCAATTGCAGCTATAATTATTATAGCACCATATCGACAACGAATTGTTAATCTTTTCCGTCATAATAAGAGCAAAGTCTCTGATGCTAATGCCGTTGAAGTCCCTAAAGAACATGAATTAGAACACTTTTAAGAAATCCTAATAAATTAGCTGTACACAGTGTTTCAAGTAAATGTGAGAGTTAAATCGCTCTCTTTAATTTTTTAGAATTTACGTTAAAGATTATCGTTGTAAAAATTTACATCAATTATGAAATCCAAACTTTTCTGAACCCAAATGCAAAAATTTTAGCTGTAATAATCTTACCATCAGCGATAATCCTTTGTTGAAAAAATATGAGCTCATTGAAAGCCAAAAATAAACGATATATGATGAAAAAGTCAATGATTTTAATTTTACTTGGATTACCTTGTAACTTTGAAATTTTTTATTTTGCTAAATTTGTTATTAACCAGTTGATGAATGTAATTAAAACTTGACTGTAAAACAAAAACCAAAAACAAGTATATATGAGATAAACTTGAATGAACTTTAAAGTTATCTAATAATTTCCGCAATAAAAGAAAAAAAACATGATTCCAAAAAAAGTGTATCCAAAAAAAAGAGAAAAGGTGGTGTACGCCAACGTGTGTCATTTAGTAGTCGTCTGCGTTAAACTGGTTTAACTTTCACACACAATTTTCCGCAAAATGTAACATTTTTAGTTTTTCTTTTGTGATTCTTTCTTTCGCTTTTTTTATTGCTCAAAAAAAGTTATGACATAAGAGAAAAAACTGAAGGTTCAAAAAAATAACAGGCTTTTATGCCTTTTTTGCATCCAACAAAAACAAAACCATTAATGTCTAAGGAAAAAGGAGGAGCATTCATTAAAAGGAAGAAGAAAAAAGCGAAACCGAAACCAAAAAAGGTATTGCTATAAAAGCTGCCAAGGTATCAATGAAAAAATCAGTGTTCGGGTTTTAAGGGTTTCAACCTTCCGATCACCAAAAAAACAAAAATGGATTTAGAAAATCGTGTTAAAGCTTATCGCTTTGTTGCATATTCTGCAGTCACCTTCTCAGTTGTTGCTGTCTTGTCAGTATGTGTTACCTTGCCAATGGTATACAATTATGTACATCAAGTTCGTCGACAAGTTCATAGCGAAATTGCCTTCTGCAAAGGCTCAGCAAAAGATATCTGGTCTGAAGTTGTTACCCTAAAAAATATCCCTGTATCTGGTGGAAATCGTACAGCTCGTCAAGCTGGTTACGGTGATGCTGGAGTTAGTGGTGGCTCAGCCTCTGCAGGAGGTGGTGGCGGTGGATGCTCAGGATGTTGTCTTCCTGGTCCACCTGGTTCTGCTGGTACCCCCGGTAAACCCGGTCGACCTGGTAAACCTGGTGCTCCTGGTCTTCCTGGCAACCCAGGTAAGCTTTTGAATCTAAATAAAAAAAACAGCTTCATTGAATTAAAATTATAGGTAAACCACCAGTACAACCTTGTGAACCAGTTACTCCACCACCATGCAAACCATGCCCTGCTGGACCACCCGGCCCACCTGGACCTCCTGGACCCGCTGGTGATGCTGGAGCACCTGGACAACCTGGCTCACCTGGCCAAGATGCTGCGCCCGGACAACCTGGACCTAAAGGACCACCTGGTCCACCCGGACAACCCGGCGCACCTGGACAACCTGGTAAGATTTTATCATTCAGATTTTCATGCTTTAATTTAAAATTTAATTTGATATTTATTTCAATCTTTCAGGACAACCTGGAGCACCTGCTCAATCAGAACCAATCGCACCTGGCCCACCAGGACCTGCTGGTGATGCTGGACCACCTGGACCTCCCGGACCACCCGGCGGCCCCGGAAATGATGGAGCACCAGGTAATTTACATTATTTTCATTAACATATTTTAATTCAACTCCATTTTTAGGTCAACCTGGACCCAAAGGACCACCTGGCCCTGCTGGTAATCCTGGATCTGATGGACAACCCGGTCAACCTGGACAAGCTGGCCCACCTGGTGGTGCTGGAGAAAAAGGTATCTGCCCCAAATATTGTGCCATCGATGGTGGTGTCTTCTTCGAAGATGGAACCAGACGACGATAAACTACAAATCTATCGATATGATTTCGGCATGCTCAATGTCAAATCTTTCACTGCCATTTTTTGTAATATTGTTTTTATTATTATCTGGTTTTGTTTATCCAAAACCAAAAATGTAGTACAATTTTAAGAATAAAAAAATAGTGATTCTTATTTATGGCCTTATTATGCATTGCACACTTGAAACAGGTTTTTGTTAATATTCCGTTTAAAGAAAACAATAACATAAGTGAAAAATGGAAGCAATTACCTGTTTCTTTTTATTGCTTCCTTTTTTCTTGGAAGATCGGTCACGGTCACACTCTTCCGATCTTGTTTATTAAAAAGAAGGTGAACATTAAAAGTGAGACAAAAAAAATTGTTAATAAAACTTTGCAAAATATGATACTCGACGTTTTAACATTGTAAGTATTGTTATTTTGTTTACATGATGATTAGTAATTTTGATAGTGCTTAGTTTGTAACTCAAATTTTTACAATGAAAAAACGAGGACGAAACGCTTCCATTAATGAGTTTGTGTTTTGTATAAAAGCTAAAATAGCAAAATAGTGTCTCATTTTTTCCCAAATACAAATACAATTTTTCACTTTTATTAGTGATCATTGTGTTGTTTTCATTTCGGTTGGCTTGTTTTTTCCATGATTCATTTCAGAAAAAATTATAATTATAGTAAATGAAGCAAGTGACAAAAATAGAAGGGTGTAATAAAATGTGTAATTTTGACCTTGCTGTTGATTGCACTGCTAATTAGCTGCTATTATTTATTTTAATACTTCAAAGCTCAATCAATCAGCTTAAATAAAACAGCACATTTTTTATTTATGTTTTAAGATTAACAACATTAAAAATTTTGTTGTTGCTATTAGAATAAGTTACTTTTTTAAAAGCTTTATAATATAGATTGGCGGAAAGGGCAACATTGAAGACAACTGCCGTTGAACTAAATGGTCCAATGTACTGAAATAATTGTTCACCAGTGACCTAAAAGTAGTTTTAGAAAAATTAGTAAACGCATAAAGCGTTAAATATTAACATGGCGGAAGCAACTTTGACAGGGTACTGTAATTTATAAGTACAACAACCATCAAAATTTTGAGAAAACGTTAAATGTTTGTTCTTTTAAAGTGTTCATATACAAACTTACAATAGCATAAATTTGTCCACTGCTAAATGGTACAATTTCTACAATAGTTGTTGAAATAAGCAAAATAAAAACAGTTTTATTCATCTGTGCAGCACTGTTACTATTAATTATCGTCTTTTTAATTAAATACGCTAATAAACAAGCAAAAATAAGATTAATTACATTAAATCCAATTTTAAGAGAAAATATGTATTTATTTGAAGAGATGAGACATGTATAATACTGACAAGAAGTTTTTGAAGTAGCAGGAAATATTTCTAAATATCCATTTACATAAGAAAGTAAACCCATTGAAGTTACAATCCCAAAAAATGTTAAAACAGCAAAATAAATTTTTAATTTGCGAGAATATTTGAATGGAAATAATAATGTAAGACAACGTTCAATACAAAGAAACATTTCAGCAATTGTGCTAATAGAAAGTAACAAACTTGGAGTAAATAGTGCAGTGTAGAGAATATAGGCATTATAATTCCCTCCTTCTGGTCTCCAAAAGATAATTATATAAGCAAAATATGGAGTCCCAGTAATACTACTGATGAATGCAAATCCAAAGTATACAGTAATTGCAGGTGAAAGCTTTACCGATTTTTGTAAAATATTTTTTTGAAATAAAACATTAGTGGAATAGTAAACAGTAAAGGATGCTAAAATGAATGATACAATTTGATGGGCAAGATTTACATACGTAATATAAGGCATTTTTAACATGCAATTGGTTTACCACAGCGTGTTAAAGATGACAACGAAAAAGTTACACCCTATTTCTAACTTTTAGGTTAATACAAAAATTAAAAACATTAATTCATTAACTTTTTGCTGTAGCATCTATAGATGGTGAATAATATATATATTGTACTTTTGAAAGTTAAAAATGATTACTCCTTTAGTTATTCATTTGTACTCATTGCGCTGAAAAGATTAACACTTTTTTAAACAATACATAATAATGACAAATTTTTTCTTTGTAAAATGTTGACTACAATTTTTCAAGCAGAAAAATTTAATTAATATCATATGTGATTTATGCAATAAGTAATCTTTTATGAGAAGCAAGAGGAAGATGTCTGTTTTTGCAGAATACAACGATATGTTATTAATTTATATTTGAGGAGTTATAACATTATAAGTAGCGGCTTTATTACTGCTCTGATTCTTTGCCGCTTTAGCACGGTGGCAGCAAAAGATCAAAAGGACTTTTCTAATTTCGGATGGAGTACATGCCCCATCCTACTGACATCCTTGTTTATTTTGGTTAATAAAAGAAGAACTTTTGAAAAAAAGGAAATGTTTGAAACGCAATACTTTTTTTACAATTTGAAAAATGCAGTTTGCAATAATAAACTTAAAAAGTGTTTTTAGTTTAAACTTTTCCACAACCACCAAATATAGAAGAATTATGCCGCAAATTTGCTAAAAATAAGTAAAACATTAATATATCCTTGAATTATTAAAATGTCAACAAATGAATAAAACATACTACACATTTTTGATATCTCTTCTCATTTAAAATAGCTGCTATTAAACTACTTTTGTCGTGCGAAAATGATTTTGATGCTTTTTCTTCTGTTATTTATTAATTATGGAAATTGTAAAAGCTATCTTGTACCGCAAATTAATTTAAAAGATGATCGTCGTATGCCTGAAAACTATAATATCGTTTTCGGGAAAAGCGTTTTTGATACTGTAAAACTTAAATCAAATGTCCCTAGCCAAATGAATAATATCATTAATGATCAAAATATTCGAGAACAAAATTTGCCATGTTATGAAATTACAAATGATTATCAGTAAGTTGTTTATTTTTGTAAAATGCAGAGCCGTAGAAAAGGATTTACTTTTGGTGTTTGTGTTCCCTCCGAAATGAGCAAAATTCTGTGATACTTTGTTCCCTTCAAACTGAAAAGCCCCCTCCAAAAAACACTTTTGATAAAAACCTAATTTATTTAATTTTTAGTATCAGTGAAAATGCAACATTAAATAGCAGCTTTTTTGATGTTTTTCGAGCCACCCCGAATGTTGTCCTTTTTTGGATTATCTTCTTTTTTATTTTATTCTTCATTGTTAAAATTTTATTGTTTATTGTTTATTTTTGTGTTTAATAAACTTTTTTTAAATTAAGCAATGCAAAAAATTTATGTATCCCAGTATACCATATTTTTTGACGTATTTTGAGCTAAATTGCAAAATTTATGTAGTATGCTAAACAAAAGCATGTCTTAAAAATGTACAATTTATTTATTAGTATTAGTATTAACAGTTCCAACATTAATAATTTTATGATTGCTATTTTGGTATGCTAATTGTCGAAAAGCTTTATAATATAGCTTGATAGAGAATGTAACATTAAAGATAACAGCAGTTGAGCTATATGGGCCAATGTATTGAAACAATTGTTCACCAGTAATCTGAAAAAATTTGTTCAAAGCTTTCTGTCTACTTATTCATACACTTACAATAGCATAAGCTTGTCCAATAACAAACGGCACAAATTCAATCAAAGTTGTTGATAAAATTATAATAAATACAGTTCTATTCATCTGTGCAGCACTGATACTATTAACAATTATTTTCTTTATTAAATAAGCTAATATTGAAGCAAAAATAATATTAATAATATTTAAACCAATTCTTCCAAAAAATAAATATTTATTTGAAGCACTTACAATACAAGTGTAATATTGACAAGTGGTACTTGAACTGCTTGGAAACATGTCAAAATATCTGTTCATTATTGTTAGAGTTGCAATTGCACCAAGAAAACCAAAAAATGTAAGAATAGCAAAACAGATTCTTAGATTTTTTGAGTACTTCAATGGGAAAAGTAACGTCAAACAACGCTCAATACAAAGAAAAGCTTCAACAATAGAGCTAGTTCCAACTAATAACCCTGGTGTAACGATTGCACTGAAAATTACATATGCATTGTAATCTCCACCTTCAGGTCTCCAGAAGATTATCATGTAAGCAAAATAAGGAGTTCCACTGAGACTGCTAATAAACGCTAATACAAAATATACGATAATTGCAGGTGATAGTTTTACCGACTTCTTTAAGATGCTTTTTCGAAATAAAATATTTACACAGTAATATACGGTAAGTAACGATAATATAAATGATGCAATTTGATGGGCTAGATTAACGTATGTTATGTAAGGCATTTTTTAGGAAAGCTTTAATATTTTTTTCAACAATAGAGCTGGTTCCAACTAATATGATGACAAAATATAGATATACTCTATGTTGTATTTTATTTTTAAGCAGCAAATTAATGTACTAAAGCAAATAGGATGATGAACCATTAATTTTAAATTAAGTCTGAAAAAAAAACGCTAACGGTACCATAGTGACTTCATTAGAGAAGAAAATGAGACATAAATTATTCCGCTTTTGAAGAACTGTATTAGAAAAAAGCGAATAGGTTTAAAAAATTACTAATTGTTTATCCCCTTTTGGCTTGTGACTAATATACTAATTACTTACACAATGTTGGTTGGATTTTTTGTGAAAACAGTGTCGGCAAAAATACAGAAGTTTTTTAATTTCAGTGGGGACACGAGCTCAAGGTGCCTCCCATTAATTATGGCTAATAACAAAGCATTATTAAAGTATTTTATTAAAGAATTAAAGAAAAATAGAAAGAAAAATATTTTAAAAAGCATCACAATTAAAAATGCTTATACAAACGGTTAATCCAGTTGTTTTTATGTTTTAATTTCATCTTTTATTTCGATTTTAATGTTTTCTTTATAAAGCACAGAACTACAGTAGTTTAAAAACGATGGAAAAGAGTAAAACGGTGCTAGTAAAGATTGCCATTTACAATTCTTCATTTATTTGTGTGGTATGATATTGTCTGGTGCATTGTTAACAGTATTAACAATAGAATTTTTTAAATGTATTTTTCTTAAAAGCTTTATATAACGTAAAAAAACAATTTTTACATTTTATAAAAAAGAATTTGCTTTCGCAAATTTTGTGTTGGCCGACTTGTTGGCATACTGCATGCCAGTGACAATCGGGCTGAAATTTTTTTAAACAAAAATCTTAAATCCTTGCTAAATTACTATTACATTTTTAACATCTTGTTAAATTACATAAATGCAAAAGTAATTACTTACGTAACAATGAGTGATTTTGTTGATCAGTTACCACTGTTACCTGTATCAATAGATTTACAAAATTTTGATTATTTTGTTGAAAAAGAAGAATTCAGGAAAGAACTTGCTAAAAGAGATGGTAATAATCTTTGTGAGTTAAATATGTGTGTTTAATTAATGTGTATATTTATAGATGAATTTTGTTGTGGTTTAATCAAGCAATATGCTCGACGAATACAATTCATGGAAAAAGAGCTGCTAGCAATGGAAGAGATTGAAGGTAAGCAAGTTTATGAGTTGTTGACCACAGAGATCTCGATCCGGAATTAAAGCTCCATATTTTGTCTATATATTTTACATTAGCTTTTTGCTTCAAAGTATCTTAGATCCCGTAGGTGATAAACTGCATTTTCGATAAATCGGCATTGCCGAGGAGATTAATGTTTAGTAACTGTAATTATTAACTTTAAGACACTTATGGTAAGATGTATAATGTTCTTTTAATTTCAGATGGCAAAATTATTGTTACTATCAAAAAATCTGATCTTTATTTATGTTGCTTTGCTGGATTTGCAAGCTTGAAATGGGATATCTTTCGTATTGCTAAAGGGTATGTAAACTATCTTTTATATGTTTGTTTAGAAAGTCTTGACAGCGTCTGAGGAATTGAGCTTTTGGTGAGCTGCTATGTATTTCTCAGAGATAGGTGCTTTAAATGATGCTGTGATATAAAGAGTTATGTTTGATACGTAGGTACGGTAGAAAATTCTTCAAAACAAAGGGTTTTTTGAAAAATTAGATTTTAAACAACTGCAAAAATTTTGAATAATCAAAGTCAATGAATGATTGACATTTTAGAGCTAGTAATATCATATATAACAATATCCAATTAGAATATTGATATGAAACAGTGATATTAGTAAGTTGTAGTTATTAAATTCTTTTTGTCAATTACAGTTTGCTTTTGCTTGTTTGCTTGCGGTTTAAAAGTTCATTTTTCAATAAAATTTTTGTTTTTTAAAAACGGTCAACGATATGGCTACAGTAACCGCCATGACCTTGGTATTACCGGAAGTTCTTATCTCCGGAGTATATAACAGCAAACTCGTTTAGTATATTTCTAGTAGTTTAAGAAACTCAAGTTCTTACGGAGTTGTCAAATCTTTCTGAAAAATATTATATCTTATTCTTATACCCTTAATAACCTGGTAATTTTTTAGTGTTCCATCAATGAGAATTCGATCCTTGCTTAAACAACTCATTTTATATGCATTCCCAGAACGTTGTGATCTAATTCAGCTATCAGAAGCTGAAATTTTTAAAGCTGTTGCTGCTATTCCATCACATGAATTTACAGAAGACAATATTTTTGTTGCATGGTTTTATGCTCGTTGGATTTTACATCTTGATCGAATTTCACGTTTTCCACCTATTACTGTCAAACAAACTGTTGCGAATCCGTATGTGCTTGTAGCTTTTAAGTGTTAATTTGCAATATTACGTTTTAGTGCAATTCAACCTGATCAAGTTCTTTTAACTGCAGAACAACATGGGCTTTGTGTACAAACAACTCGTCCGTTAACACCAATTGCTGCTAAATTTTTACAACAACTTGAAAGTTTACCTGTTGATAGAATTCGAGTTCCAACTGTTGAATGCTTTTTGTTTAAGAATTATATGAAGGTACAAACTTTGCCATAACTATATTATTGTAATACAATGTCTTGGTTTTAGGAAAATCTGAATGTTTGGGAAGAAAATATTGAACCAAATTTTCAACAATCTGATGTTTTTATTCCAATGGAATGGATTATTTCCAAAACTCGATACGATCTTTTTCAAGCTAATTACGCTGCAGCACAATTTCGGACATCAAAAATGTTATTAAAATTGGTAAAGATTTTATTGCTTAGTTACCGTATACACTTCCATTCTTTTTAGCTTTTGGATGCAAAACCTGATTTCTCTTCTTTGCCTTCTGAATTACATGATTATATTTACTTTGATTATGATAATCTTCAACATTTTGCTGCCTGTCTTGGTATGAAAGATTCTGAGCCAGCGAAGATTGCTGAGTCTAAAATTACTTTGGCCTCTGCTGAAACAAGTACTATAGAAATTCAAGCAAAAGAAATTGCATCTGGTGCTGTTATTAGTAGAGAAATGATTATTAATAAAGAAGCAAAAGACAAATCCGTTATGGCACTGGAAACTTTGAAAGAAAAAGTAAATGATCCGATTGGAAGATTACGGATAGAAACTGCAGTATTTTGTATAAAAGAGACATCTTCTGCTTTAGTTAAACGTGTTCCAGAAACAATTCCAGTTCCTGCTGAAGAACATTTTAATAGTAAGTTATTGTAGAATTCAAACTGTCAGTTAGACATTTTAATGCACATTTTTTAAAAAACATGTGCATTAACATTGTTACCAGTTGAATAAGTGGCGCTAGTAACTGCCTGTATTTGATTATTTTCCCCTAGAAATTTGATTTGTGCTAAAATTTAATATTTAATCTTTCACTGTCATTATCTTCGATCTTTCGTATTCTGTGGAATTCGACATAGTATTGACCAATTACAGTTTCTTTTTATAGTTTAGCGCTATAATGTCTCTAAGAAAGTTTTTTAAACCATGTAAACTTTTTCATTTTTCAGAATTTGTTGTTAGTGGTCCTTCTCTATTTGCACAATATTCGACAATTAAACCAGATGTATTTGAACGTTTTTATGAACAAAATAAAGTTAAATATCCACCGAAGTTTCCGGAAAGAGTAAACACTTTATTTTCTTATAATTTTCAAGATAACATACACAATGTTTCAGTATGAATATTCTGAAGAAGTAGCAGATTTTATTACTCATGCATGTCCCAGAGAAATTCAACCATTATTCTTTTTATTGATGGGAAAAGCGAAACAACTTCAAAATGTTTCTGTGAGTTTCTTTGACATTTACTTTACAGTAAGCACACCTTTGTTTTTTTTAGTTATGTAAAAGTTGGGAAAATGCTATAGATCATTTTTTGAAGACAGCTGCAAAGCATTTGAATTCTACTACTTTGCAATATAAAGAAATTGCATCAATGCTAGTAAATGAAGCTTTAAATGTGAAACTTTTCCCAGCATATACAACAATATTCTTTCGAAACATTTCACTTATTGAACATCTTACTCCTAAATTTGAAAGATTGATACAAGAAAAACCAAGAACAATGATTAAATTTCTTCGTTATTATTTACCTGCTTTATTAAATGTTGGACATTTTGATAGTATTGTTAAAAGCATTAGTTATGTGTAAGTTTAGTTTTTGGAATAACTATTGCATTCAATATGAATGTGTTTAATCATTTGTATAAAGTTAATATTCGGGTTTTATTTTTTAGAAAAGATGAAGTTTGCTTTAAATTTTATGCATCATTTATTAATCTTTTGTCTCATCTAAATGATACTCATTCCATGAATGCTAAGAAAGATTTCTGTGAACAATATATTATTATTTTAAAACTTTTTACCAATGAAGGATCGTAAGTTTTATTTGTTGCATATATGCTATATATATGCTACAGCAGTCGTTATGTTAGTGTAACTGTTGTAATCGCTGTACTGCTGTTATTATATTTATCGTTGTATTACTGCCACCACGATGTTTTATCAATAATTATATTTTAGTTCACGAAAGTTCCCGTTCTCTTCAAAAGATTTCTTGGATATGATTTATAATATTTGTGTAAGTTTCTTTATTGTTTTTTTTTTGTTCTTTAAAATAAAATCGTAAATTTATAGGAACCAACAGCAATCAGACAACTTTTAAACTATACTCTTCAAATTTATAATCGATGGTTTTTAAAAGCTGAAGGTGCACATATTCTTCTTCCTCTTCCTGAAATGAAACATTGCTTTATTCTTCCTGATAGTTATAAACTGGATCCAACAGATACGAGGTATGCTTTTTTGTTGTTATTTACTTGTAACAATAATTTTTATAGATTTGATAATCATTGGGGACCAAAGAGAGATATTATTTATCAAATTCTTGATGCATGCTTAAAAGTCTCAAATCGTATATGTTCAAATGATGCATTTGTTTTAAGAGCTACCGGAGATTATACTTTTGGTATTTCCGATTTACTACGATTCTTTCATTAATCATATTTTTTAGTAATCAACAATTATGAAGCATCTCTAAGATTTTATCTCAATTGTGTATTGGTATTAACAAATTATCTTGCTCATCCACTTACATATAATAATATTTCACTTATTGATGATCTATTTTGGAAGAAAGTTATTACATGTTTAATGGAATTAAAACGACCAACTGAAGCAGCAATTACTTGTCAACTTATTATCAATATGTTCGAAATTCTTCCTCATATTCATGCAATTCTATTTTCGGTTGAATGTGAAGATGCTACATCACAATATTTTCATCTTATTGGTGATCTTGCTGTTTTTGAAGCGATGTCTGCAGCATATATTCGTCAAGGTTTTGTTAAACTTCATCAAAGACTTGTAAGTTACAATATATGTTTACTTCTATATAGGACGTTAAAAGGGATTATCAGTTTTGAGTTAAAACGTGATTCAAAGTTTTGATAAAAGTGTGATTATCGGATAGCCCGAGGAGTCTAGAACACCTAAAACATGTTTACTTGATAACGTATTACCGTATACCACGAATTTGAAGATTGTGTAATGCTTACATAGAAATCTTATTTTTTAGATTGAAAGCGTTCTTTCTCGTTCTTTTCATGCCAACGGTCCAAAAGCTCTTCACAATCATGAAGTTCTTCGTCGAAAAAATCATTGGATTCAAGTGTTATGTTCAGAAGTTTTTGATTCTTTTGATTGTTTGTAAATTTTAATATTATCTTGTTGTTATTTTTTGTTTGTGATTAAATAAATGTGTATTATACAAAATTCCGAAATCATTTTGTTAAAAGTTTGAGGTTACTGTAATTTAGAATTGTTACACTCTAATGTTTATGTAATTTATTATTTACAAGTAATAGGTTTTTTTTAATAATATTATTTTAAATAAATTATTTTTAATATAAATTAAGAAGGGTTCTGGCAACATTATAGATCATTCGACGACCAGCTGGTGGAATCTGTAATACTAATTTTAAATTTCAATTCGCAAAACTTTTTTTAGAAAACTTACAGCTTTTTCAACTTCTTCAATTGTTGGAACTGGTAGAGGTTGTGGTCGAGGAACATCGGTTTTAGTTCCTTGTGCAATAAGAGGATATGATTGAGTGCCATGTGGACCTGGTGCAGTTTGAACGCCATAAGCTGCAGAAGGATTTTGACTATAATCATAATAACCTTGGAAAGGCCAATATGGATTATATGAATGATTTGGTTGTGGGATAGCTTGTACAGCAGATTGATGTTGTTGGTGGGCAAAGAGTTGTTGATGTTGTTGGGGTTGTTGTTGAACTGCTGGGGCATAAGTTGCAGCAGTTTGAGTATCATAAGCTTGTCTGAAAAGTCCGAATGGATCAAATGGATTGGTTTGGTAATATTGTTGTTGTCGTTGTTGTTGGACTTGTGTTTGAGGTACTGTAGCTTGTTGTTGATAACTTGAAGCTTGTTGAGGGCCAGTAGTTTGTGGAATTGCAATTGGTTGTTGTTGTTGCTGTTGGGCTTCGTCTTCATAGATTTTAGCACATGGTGCATATTGTCCATTTGCAAGTTTCCGACAACCGCTTGATGCTGGAGTGGTTGGGGCTTCAGTTGTTGGTTCAGCAGTTGCAAGTTGAAGGGGATTCAATTGTTGTTGCTGTTGTTGAGATAATTGTTGTTGTTGCTGAGCTGCTGCTGCTGGTTGTTGTTGATAATACTGTTGTTGCTGTTGTCGATATGTATCTTCTGCTGGAACATTACTTGGGATATCAAATCTCATAGTATTAAAAGTTGGAGCAGTTTGTTGTTGGGGTAATTGTTGAATTTGAAGAGTTGGAGCAGCAAACTGAATATCAGGCTTTTGTACTTTTTCAACATTTTTAATTAAAATTTCAGCAGTACCGGATTCAACTGAAATTGCTTTTTTATGTTAATTAATTTTATAAAAACTCACCAGCAGTTTCAGTAATTTCAGGTTCAGGTAAACATGGGAAACGTTTCATTGTAACACTATAAACAACTCTAAAATTTTTATTTAATGTTTCAGTGCTCCCAAAAAAGCTTTATCACTTACTCTCCCTTTTGATTAAAACCACGTTGAATATTACTAATATATTCAAAAGAATGTTGTCGACCATCTTCACCATGAATTTCTCCACCAACAACTGTTTCACCACTTTTAATTTCAGCAACACCTTGATCTGCAGATTCCATGAGTTTTGTATATGAACAACACATTACACGGAAACTGAAATTACATAAATGTGAAAATGGCCATTGATTTCAAGATAACTTACACTGAAGTTGGTGTAATTTTTGGTAGTGGTGAAATTCCACCAACCCATTGACCTGCTCCACATTGTTCTGACATGTATGATCTGTCACAAACCTAAAAGTACAAGTTATTTGAGTACTGTATCTTTAGAAATTTTAACAATCAAGTAACTGTGGGTAAATAAAAAAAAGTGTGCTTCAAATTTTCTGTGAGGGCAAATGCAGAGAGAGAGAGAGCAGTTGGTTGCGCGTTAAACTTGCAATCCATTTTAGAAGTCAATAGCAAGGTTCGAGTTTGTTCCAAAACATGAAAATAATTAACTTCTTATAAAATAGCAGAAATTAATCGTTATTATATTTAAAATATACTAAAAAATTAATGTCTTATGTATTACTAATTTATAATTAAGAGTACATAAAATCAATAATAAATAAATTAAAACAATATCTTCTAGTATTTGAAAATCTTCCATTAGAAATTCTTTAATACTAAAAGATGTAGATAATGTTTAAACCTTATTATGACTGATTCTTGTCAATTTTAAAAAAATATATAATTTTTTCATGCTTTGGAAGGAATTCAAACTTCGCTCTGTTGGCTACCATGTTTGATTGCAAATCAAACGCGCAATCAACTGCTCTCTTTTTATTTTCCCTCCAAGGAAATTTAAAGCAAACAATGTTTTTCATTTTCTAATTTGTCAACAACTTACCGAAAATTGTGGCCTAAAATACGTTGTTGCATTTACAATTGGTCCTACAGTATCAGTAGTACGCAAAAATCCATCAGATTGTTTACCAATTTTATAAAATTGTGCTGCATCTGCTGATCTCTTTCCATCAGCATTCCAACCAAAACATGATGGTCTTGCACAACCTATATGAAATTTAAAAGGTGAATATAAAACTTTGCCAAAATGAATTTTACCTAAAATTGGTTGTCCATTTGATAGTGCTTCAAAACTGAATGGAATTGCTGATTGTCCACAGTATGAGGCAAAAGCAAATGTTGTCAAGGAACAAAAAGTTATTAAACTTAAAGTTCTCATGTTTTCAAATGATGGTGAATGCCTGAAAGAAATATTGTTTAGAAAATAAAGCTATCTTGTTTAAATTTTATTTAAACGCAAAAAGCTATTACAGTAACCATTTACGTTTCATTACGAAAAACAAATTATTTCTAACAAACTTTTTACAACAAAATTTTAAAAAATATTTTTAAATCTTAAATGAAAATGCACACGAAAAAAGTGAAAGTTTATCAAAAATAGAATATTTATCCTTTCCATTTTACGCACTCGAAAAAAAAGTTAAAACTAAAATTTAAAATTTCTTTTTTTTTAAAAAACTTTCGAAAAAAAGGGAAAACGAGATTAAAAAGTGATGACCTAATTTTTATCTTGATTTAGTTAATGATGCGTATTTTTTTCTGTTAATTGTTTATTGTTTAAAAGGGAAAATCTCTCGCAAGAACATGGAAGAAATATTTCTCCTCTCGATTCAGGATTACGTATTCCCGCAGGCGATGACGGGATTTCTCTCTTGATCATTGCATTGCATAAGTAAAATGAAAAAGAGAAAAAAAATAACGTGTGGGTTCCTGCACTAATGAATTTGTATTTAATTAAAATAGCATAATTTCTTTTAAAATAAATTCAAAACTGAAATAAAATATGAAAAAACTTTAACAAAAAGTGAATTTAGAATTATATTTTGCCTAATTGTGTTCTAAACAGTTTTATTTTTCTACCGAATTTACAGACATTATAGAACGTACAAGTGTCCTGGTTAAGAGAATTACTATAATGTAGCCGGTTCAAATTTGTTTCACGGATGTTATCAATGAATACTCGTGAAAGTCAGTTTTTCATTAAGATGTTTAACATGAATAAATAAGATGGAAATAGATAGAGAGCAAAAGCCATACTGTAGATGAAAGTAAACAAGAAAAGATATTAAAGCAGTAATGCTAATTCTTTTGTTATTCTTTTAAATGGACGGCGTTGTTGAAGCTTTAAGCTAACAGCTGCACTACACAAGGATGTAAAGAAAACTTTGTTTACTTTTTTGATAAAATTATTTACTAATGTTTAATTGCAATGAAAAAATTTTAAAAGCTTTAAAGAAAATTAAATCATCTGTGTTAACACAAATTAACAATACTGGATAATAAAATATTTTGGCATAGATTTTACAGAAATATTATTGATGAAAATTTTTTTAAAGCAACACTAACAGCTTTGAACAAGGCACACTCTTGCGCTCTTGATCTAGCATCTGTGAAAGCTCAAATAATTTTTTGAGTATCAAAGCATCACTAGCTTTTTTCATTTTTAAACTGTCCCGGTGTAATTAATAATAATAAAGAATAATCATTATTTCATTTTATTACAGTAATTTTTTAATGTTTGAACAAAGCTTCTTTCTTGGCAAAAAGAGACAATTGATTTTGCTTCATAAAAAAATGTTGCAACATTGCACTGCTGCGTTTACAACTTGAAAAATTTTTTGGACATTTTGTTTGTTGACAACGACAAATCATGCAAATTTCAATATCATCTATATCGTCATCATCACCATGAAGAGTTTTTGTTGTGTCTCAAATCAATCATTACAAATCATCACTTTGCATATTTTTGTTGCTGCTGTTCAATAGAGTGATCTCTTTCAATTATGCTTATACAGAATTTGATAATCTTAAAACTTTTCTTGCTTTCATGTTTCTTCAATTATGTTTATGCTCGATATCCATTTGTTTCTACAGAAGTATGTTTCTTTGTTTCAAGCATTTTTTCTATAATTTGTAATTTTAGTTTATCTTGTACGAAAACAAAGCTCCATCATTATGTGGTTCATGGACATGGATTCCACTACAGTCTCCAAAAAATAATTGTGATAAAATTGATAATCCTTTTCGTGGTAATAATACAGGAATTATAGTAAGACTTTTTATAATTATTAAAATAATTAAATATCACATTATTTTGTAGGAAACAGTTACTACATGCAATGAAGTAATGATGGAAGAGCTAAATTATCATTATGTTTTTGATTCATATTTTGAAAGTGTAAGCATTGCTACAAATTATTTGACAGGTTGTTGGTTTAAACAATATTAAAAGAATTGATATTTATGCAAAGCAGCTTGCAAAAATGTTTTCTGTATATATAACTTTACAGTAATTTAACATTAAAATATTAAAAATGAAAAAGAAAGTAACAATAAATGGTGGTAGTCCAAAAGTGCAATAGCTTTTTTGATTTTAAGTTGCTCCTTTTATCTTCTGTGAGCTCTGTCGATTTTACATCCCCCCCCCCCCTCCCTAGAATGTTAAAATTAAGGTAAAACAAGTGCTATGCAACTACCGTGTACAACAATGATGAAGCTGTTGTACACACAAACTTTAAAATTCTGGAACACTTTTTTAACCAGACTAATTCCTTTATTTTTTTGCTTTTTAGGAAACACTTCATGATATTTCATCATTTTGTGGAAACGAAAGTATATGCCATGATCTTGAATCAGAAGTAAATCTTGATACTGTTTGGGAAAGAATTAAAACAAAAAATACAACACGACAACCATGTGAAGGTTATATAGAGGAAACACGTATGACATCAAGTTGCCCATTTTCATCACGAATTGATTTACAACATTATATTTTTCATAATGAAGGAAAGCATCGTGCAAAAGCAGATTTGGATGACAGCAAGCTTTGTAAAGATCGATATGGACGTAAATATTCTCCTCCTGAAGGACTTGGGGGAAAATGTGTTATGTTTCAACATGAATTTGTAAAAGATGGTGAACGAATAACAGA
Source organism: Panagrolaimus sp. LJ2400 (assembly GCA_024447215.1). Lineage (NCBI taxonomy): Eukaryota > Metazoa > Nematoda > Chromadorea > Rhabditida > Panagrolaimidae > Panagrolaimus > Panagrolaimus sp. LJ2400. The sequence continues at coordinate 78,955 of JAMRYA010000038.1, read as the reverse complement.
ATTCTTTATGCCTATTGAAAAGAGAGATTTGGTTGAACGAATTTCACAATATCCATATACACATGAAATTCGGCAGAATATAACAACTTTAAATCGACTCTTACCAGAAAAAAATGGTGTAAGTTTTTGTTGCAAACCAACGGCTCTTTCTGTGTATTTGGCTCCAGAAAAAACCTGAAGGAGACGCTTTTTCAATTCCAAAGACCGTACATGTCATTTTAAATACTTATACCTGGATGTTAATGTCACAGATGTAAAACTCTGTTTTAGGGCGTTGTTAAAATCGATTGTATGACTCTTCATTATAAAATGGAAGCATTTGTTCATTGCATCTATGAACCAGAAAATTCTACAATGTTTCATCCTGATCCTGCTAAACCTAATTCTTATTTTTGTCCAAAGAATAAAAATCTAGCTAGTGTGTCATTCATTCAAGGTAAAGTCGAATTACTTCGTGCAGCTGAAGAAATACCAGTTTACCACATGTTTGAAATTAATAAAGAAAAATTTGAATTTTCTGAAGTAAGTTTCTAATTTTCGATACTGTAGAAATTGAAGTGTTTGTCTCTAGTGTTAAAAAAAATTCTTTGTTATAATTATAAATTTTTTTAGAATTGCTATATTTCAACTGCATTTACTCCAACAAAAGATTTAAATGGTGATTTGAACATTACTCTTGAAATTAATATTCTTGGTTCAAAAGAAAATTTGTGTCTTCAAAAAGAAACTATTGTTGAAACTGGTAAAGATCTTGCAGAATATGAGATTGCAATTAATAAATCAAAAGAAAACTTTTGTCCATGGGAAAATGATATATCATATACTGTAAGTTTTGTCATCTGTTAAATGTAATCTGTAGCTGGATTACGATAGCTTTTTATGAAAATAATGTTATTAGCGTAATCCAAAATGCATCATTTTAAAAGCTGTTGATGTTAGATAATTTCATTGATGGTTAATCCATGTACTGATCTTACCGTAATCTTGCTAAGATGGGAGCTTTCAACATATTGTACTTAATAGTTTTCGAATAATGTCTTTTTCAGATCTGTTTTAAAACAAAATCTTCACAACTATATTCTTCATATGTTGAAGCAATGAATCGAATTATCAATGCTACAGTATTTCAACCGTGTTATTATCAAGTTAATGCAAAAGGTTGTTACTATCAAGTGAATTCTGCTGACGGTACAAAATCACGTATTCCATCAAAATGGATTCCATTTATTGAAAGTGGAGAACTAAATACAACAAAGAAAAATTATGAAAATGAAACAGGTTGTGGAATTGTATATATTACACCAGAAATGAAAAAAGAATGTTCTGAAAAAGCGAAGCAAGGAGGTGGTGATTATTCTATGAAAGGTTCGAATGCTATTATTTGTAAATGTACAGAAGAACTATGTGATGCACCAGGAAAGGAAGGACCGGGAAAACTTGAAGAAATCAAAAAAGTAAGTTCATTTATCGCTGTTCAAAATGTCATTAACATTGCCAGATGTTTTCGACCACGTTGTTCTTTCATATTGGAATCTTACTAATACAAAAAAAAACCTTGTTCTAGACTGTTGTATGTAATGAAGGCTCAAATGAAACTTTGCTTCCATCACCATTCTTTTTTTGTTCTGTTCGTTTAACAACTAAAGCAGAAAATGGTAAATATGTTAAGAAATTTAATTATTCATATATCGATCCAAATAGCACATATGGACTTAATGTATTCTCATGTTGGGATCATAAAACTTTATCAAAGAAACTAGCAGATCCAGAAGTTGATGAAAATCAAATATCAACATGTTTTCATAGTCATGAAGAGCAAATGTAAGTTTTTTGCTGTAGAACAATATATATACAAACAATACTCTTTTAGGTATGAATGTTGCTGCTATGCTTCTAATAAATCATGTAATACCCGTGAAATTATTGAAGCATATTATGAAATTGCAAATCAAGCTGAAAAAGAAAAAGATAATCGTCTACGAGTTGGTTGTGATTTTAAAGCTCAAATTAGCGCTGCCACAAAAGATACATGTGATAAAGATTCTGTAAGAAATGATCGTGAAATGCGTTGTTATGGTGTCTTTAAAGTTCCATCAACCAATCATGGTAATGTTAAACCAGAATTAGTTAAAGAAAGTAAGTATCTCTACATTTTTAACTTGCTACAGTACCCTTATCGCACATTTTTTTGTAGATTGCTATTGGCCACATCCACAATATCATGATCAATATTCAATTTTTTGTTCAAATGATTACTTTGAAATTGATGAACTTGTTATTGAAAAATGTGTATCTCTTTTTATTAATGATTTTACAACAACAACTCCATCAACAGCAGCAGGAGCAAAAGAAAAGAAGCTTGATCGAACTCTAATTGTTTGCTGCAATACAGGAGTTTATCCAGAAAAGAGAGAGCTAATACTCTCTCGATCTTTTGTTGTTTTGTAAAAAATATTTAATTGTTTTTAAAGTATAAATTAATTAATAAAGGTGTTATAAACAAAAGTTTAATTAAATAAGAAACAATGATATGTTTATAAGCGTATACCGTAAAATACTTCTTGCCGTTATGAAAAGCTGTGTGTCAATGATTTTTCTACAACTAATGTGATAATTCCAAATTGAAAGTGATCAATAGTTTATTTCTACATAAAAATTTGTACTAATGTTTTTACACGTTGATAAATATCAAAGCAAAAAAGTGCTTCCTCATTAATAAATCACCATTTTTTATTGCTTTGTAATCTGATCAATCTTTCATGTATTCTATTTCTCTCTTGATAAACGCGCTTCTTCCGCTGAAGATGTATTTTTAAAACTTTTTTTTAAGTAAAAATATATTTTTTAAATAAATAAAGAAAATAATAAATTCAATATCAATAAAAAACACCGCTAATAGATAATCCTTTATTGATATAAACTTTTGCAAAACCATTTTTTGATCAAAACAACATCAAAAATATTTGTATTTCTTCTTTTAAGTTTAAAAACGTTGCTGCCTACAATTAAATTTGTTTATTTATTTGTAACGCCACTGTTTTTTAAACAACAACCATCAAGCATTTTTACAGTATTCTTCTTTATTGTTCTTTTTCCTTCGTTGAAATTTTTTTTCGTTCTGCTTTTTTTGCAACATTTTTTATGTTCAAGTTTGCTGCTCTGATATTTATTGCTTTTTTACTTCCTGTTTTTTTTAAATTTTTGTGGTAAAGAAAAGTTACATCATCATTGTCTAAATTTTTGCCGCTCAAAAAGTTGTCCTCATCTTTTTTTGCTGTTGTTGTTGTCTTTATCATACACAATGTCGATCATCGAAAAGAGTTTGTAAGACAGCTATGAAAAATCTTTCTTCTTCTTTTTTTCCCGCTTTTTTGCAACAATATCCTTCAAAAAGGTTTAAAATTTTGCTTGTGTTTTAAGTGCTAGATAACGTGAATTTAGCTCCAATTTTTTATTTTCTGATAGTCCAGTCATTTACTGCTGCTTTTTATTGAATATCAAAAGTTTTAATTGCAAAAAAATGCAATATTTATGTTTTTTAAAAATTTTTTATTATTAATTTTTGATTTTAGTTAATTAATTTTTATCAAAATTTGAACAAATAAGTTTGTAGGTACCTCGCGGATTTGAACCTGTCCCATACATGCAACATGTTGGATCATACCCATGCGCCTTCTTTCACTAAGACGAGGAAGCAACAGTAAAGGGGTGAGGAGTTAAAAAAAAAGAAGAATGTAGCGTTCTGGAACGCCAAAAGCGAACAATTTTTCGATTGAAGCATAGCAACTATGGGGTTAGTGTTTTAAACATTTATATCAGTTCTAGCAACAAATCCGCTTCTTTTACCTTATATATCTTTTACGTGTTTCATGCAAATATCCGCGTTCTTCGTAATCTGTTTTTTTATTCGTCTTTTTTTTCTAACTTTTATATTTGCTGCTCTTTTTTTCAGCTTCCATCAACAGCAACAATAAGAAAAAATATGGCAGCACCATCATCTGGTGCAGGTGATGATATTCCAACGCCACAATCTTCAGCTGCTCCATCAACAACCGATGAAGTAGGAACAACAGCAGCTCTATCATCAAATTTAGAAGATGGAAATTGCAAAACTGCTAAACAACTACAAGCAAGTGAACGGCTAATTAAATATCCCGAAGTAGAATTTACAAGATATGAAAAAAAGTTATCACCAGAAACATGTGAAAAAATTGGTAAAAAATATGTTGCAAACGATGAAAAATCTGGTGGCTTACATCGAACTGTTGGGCTAGTATCTGGTGTTGGAATTATTATTGGTTGTATTATTGGTTCAGGTTAGTGAAGCAGTGGTAATGAAAAGCATGATTTGATTGGTGATCATTTTTAGGGATCTTTATTTCTCCATCTGGTGTTCAAAAAGGTCTGTATAATTTATATATTTACAATGATCACAGTAGATTGCCGAGTTGGTTTTTGTCATCTGATCGCTCTCTTTATCTTCCATGCGCTTATATTTTCTAGGAATGGTTATCGCTAACAGGAGCAACTTTTGCACCTAAAATTTTGGCATTCGGAAACACTTTGTCAAACGGCGCAAAATTCAAATTTGACCTCAGTCCGGCTTAAAGCTGACATAGATAATGGAAATCTAGGCTTTTTTGAACACAATAGTTTAAAAATCAGCTATTTAGCTTGAAAAATGACGAAATGGCAGTCATTAAAAAAATTTAACTGAAACAAAAACGAACAATTTTACATGGAAAACTGCTCGGCAATCTACTTAGATTACTCTGTATTTTTTTACCGTATACTCCTGTTTTTTTATAGAAGCTGGATCACTTGGATTATCACTACTAATATGGGGTTGTGCAGGTGTATTTGTTATCTTTGGTTCATTTTGTTATATTGAATTAGGACTTTTACTTCGTGAATCTGGGGGTGATTATTCATATATTCATTATGCAAGTTTTTATAAATGGTGTGAAACTGACTAAACTCAAAGAACACATAAACTTTCAGGCATTTGGTGGATTTGCGTCTTTTCTTCGGTTATGGATTGAAGCAGTTGTTTGTCGGTACTATTGTTTCTAACATTTTCTGACTATTTTACGATAAAATTTTAGGCCAGGAACAGAAGCTGTTGTAGCTTTAACATTTGCAACGTATGTTATTACACCATTTATGGATATAGATCCGACTGATGATTATCCTTTACCTGTTATTGGTGTTGCTGCTGCAATGATTTGTATGTTTATATCTACAGTAGCGGACAAAAGTTTCCGGTTGCATTGAATTTTTGTTATTTGTAGTTTTTTTGAAAATGCTTTTGATATTCTGATAGCTAAAATAGTTTGTTAAGTGTCGCGTTTCAGCGCTTTACGTTATTCTATCTTTTGATTATTTTGCTGACGAACATGGTTTGAAATCGGAATCTCGGTATACTGTGGTTGCGAAACTTATGTTCAGCAAAATGATTTTTTTTTGTTTTGTAGAACTTATCTAACCACTTTTCGTTTTTCATCAAACCTTCTTTCAGATTGAACAAATTAAAGTTTTTATAAATGGCCTGAAACAAAACTCACAGAACACATAAACTTTCAGGAAAGTTGAGAAAAAAATTCGGAAATTCGGTCGATAAACTGTATGAAATAAAGGCTATCGTTCTGTCAAACATAATCTTTGAAATTACAGTATACCAAAATTCTCGTTTTAATCCATATAGTTCTGCCACAGAATAAGGAAAACCAGAAATTGCTTAAATGCAATTAGCATTTTATTATCAAAGTACCAAGATGTTTTAAATATTCAATGCAGCTCTAAACTTTTGTCCGCATATATACTCTTAAAGCAATAACGTTCATTTTTATAGTAATTCAAACAGCATTCAATTGTCTTACAATCAAAGGAACACTTGTCATCAATAATTGTTGTACTGTAGCCAAGGTTGTTGCAATGTTTGGTATTATTGGACTTGGTGTTTATTCTTTAATTGCAAGAGATGAGGCAACAGACTCCTACAAAGATTCGTTCAAAACTTCAACAACTGATCCAGGAAATATTGCTCGAGCATTTTATTCTGCACTCTTTGCATATCAAGGATGGAATTATTTAAATTTTATTGTTGAAGAAATTAAAAATCCTGTTAAAACTCTTCCTCGGGCAGTTCTTATTTCATCATTTGCAATTATTCTTATTTATCTTCTTGTTAATGCTGCTTTTTATACTGGATTAAGTCCTGAGAAATTATCAGAATCAAATGCAGCAACAATTGATTTTATTAGAATTGTTACCGGTTGGGATAATTCTGGATATATTGTGTCTTTGTTGGTTGCAATTTCATGCTTTGGTTCTGGAAATGGTGTAATTTTTACTTCTTCACGGTAATGATTTATGATTTTTAATGCGGATATTAATTGTGTTTTTTAGAATTTTCTTTGTTGGTGCTAGAAATGATCAAATGCCAAAATGTCTTCTTATGACAAATCCAACATTCAGATCACCTATTCCTGCTGTACTTCTTACTGTAAGTTTCTTTAAGGCTGTCAGGGCCGAAAATTGCTCAGAAGTAAGGGAGTGGAGATTTTGGAAAGGGGATGGAGATTTCTTATAAAAATCTAAAAAATCTCATTCTATCTAGTATGAATCAATTTTTCTATACCATATTTGATACAAAGAGGGTGGAGATATCCCCAATCTCCATAAGGCAGTTTCGTCGCTGAACGCTGTGCAAAATTTGTATTCATTCCAAAATAGCTCTCGTTCGTCCACTACCGTAACCTTCAATTTTTTCAGGGATTTCTTTCAATTTGTTTTTTGGCAGCTGGTAATCATGCTATTCAAATTATCAATTATATTGCTGTTAGTTATTGGCTTGCAATTGGTGTTGCAACTGCTGCATTATTTTATTATCGCTTCAAAGTTCCAAAAGAAGAATATCCATTTCGAGTACCACTTTTAATTCCAATTATTTTTATTGCTGGTTGTCTATTTCTTGTTGTCTTTCCCTTCTATTCTAAATGGGATGAAGCTTGTAAGTTACTTTTCTTGCTGTACTATATATAATATGATATTAAAAACTTTAGTAATTGGTGTTGGTATTATGGCAACTGGTATTCCAGTTTATTTAATATTTGTTCGATTCAGATGCAAGCCATTGGATAGTGCTGCTGGTAAGCTTTCATTATTATTGATTTTTCTTGTAAACACCTTAATTTTAGATCTTCTTACAAAAGTTGTTCAAATTGTTTTTTGTGTTTATGATGAAGCTCCAGTTGATGAAACTCAAACAGCAACACTTGCATCAACCCCAGCAACAACTCCTGCAACAAATATTTAACAACAACAACTCACTTTTAATCCTTTTTATTAAGCTTTAATTGTTACGTTCTGATTATTGTTGATCTCTCTTTCTCTATTATCTTATCGTCAAGTATTTTTGAATACGAAATTTTCAATCAATAAAAATTTGTTTTTAACAGACTATTTAATATTTGCACAAGCGAACAATAAACAAGAAATTAAATGCAACAAATAAATATAACAGAAATGAATTAAGATAAAATTAAGCAAGCAACAAGAATTGTAGGTGGAAGTGATTTGTTAATTTTTGATTTTTATTTTGCAATAATTTGAAGGCATTTATCTTTGAGTGATTCAGAATTATTTTCAAATGCCAAAGTAACAATATCAAAAGCATTTTCAGGTCTTACGGTATCATAAAAATCTGTGATGCATTTGGTTCAAAAAAATGTACAAGCGTTATTACAAATACAGTAGTTTCAAAAATAATAAGCAGTAATGTAAAAATACAGTAGCCCAAAAAATGATAAAACGTAATTATAAAAGGTACAGTATCCCAAAATTGGATTTGAGTTTACATAAAAATGTCATAAGCATTACATTATATCCAAAATAGTTACAGTAATCAAAACCTAAAAAGTTAATGAACTCTTCATCAAAAATATTTGATGAAGAGTTATTTGTTTATTATTTGTTTATAAAATAAAATTTATCAACCTAAAAATTTTATTATTGACGTGATCTCTGGTTGTGGCCAAAAAACCTTTTCCATCTTAGTTTTTTCCTAAAACAAAAAAAACGAATATTTTCGAAAAAACGATGGCATTCTCATTTTTATGAAACTCGAGAAAATTTTCTAAAGCAAGCAAAAATAAACGAGAAGAGAGAAAACCGAAAAAAATTAGCTTCAATGATTTTTGCATTTAATAAAATTCCAACTTGAATCACTAATTTATTGTTACAGCATTATATTAATCATGTTGAACAAGAAAATATATAAAATTCTTGGTATTGCTGCTTGTTCTGTTTTAGTTGAAGGACAACTATATATTTTGAAGAAAAATAATTATGATAGAAATAATAATATTCCAACACCAACAATTTTGAAAAGATTTGTTCTTGAAGATGCTACAGCCGATCAACAAGTAATTTATTGTTTTATATAGCAATTTCTAATAAATATATTTTAGCTTTATTTACTGGACAATATAAACTACAAATCTCCAAAGATAAAACCATTGAAGGATTATATTCCAAAAGATGCTTCACAACAGGTAATATTTTAATATTAATTTTATATATTTTTTTATTCTATTGTAAACATAAATTTCAGGAATTATTTCTATCAAAATATCCTAGCTTTGATGGAAGAGAAATTAAAATCGCTATTATTGATTCTGGTGTTGACGTAAGCCTTGATGGACTACAAAAAACTTCTGATGGTTTACCAAAAATTATTGATTGTTTTGATTTTACTGGTGCTGGAGATGTCGACACTTCTGTTGTGAGAGAAATGGATTCTGAAAGAATTTTGATTGGATTAAGTGGTCGTAAGCTGAAGGTATGTGTATGCGAAAACTTTGTGATTAATAGTGAATATTTAGATACCTGAAAAATGGAAGAATCCATCTGGAAAATGGCATGTTGGTATTAAAGCTTTACAGAAACCGTTGTCTATGCCAAGACAGACAAGAGTATGTATTTTAGCTATTACTTAAATTAGGATGGACGGTGGCTGCAGGTCCACGAGATGAGAAATGTGAAATGAATGAGGAATGATGGTTCTCTGCAGTTTCTTTGATATTGTAAATCATCTTTTTTATTTTTAAATAAGTAGTGCTTTAAGACAGAATATAGTCCTTAATATTTGCCATCAGATGATATCACAATTTCTTATTTAACTCAAACAAAAAGCCAGGCTTCATGCGAAGCCCCTGAAAGGGTCAATATTAGTTCCATCCGTCTTTATTTTTTTATATATATATTTCTAAAATTACATTTTTTAGAGGTATCCTAGACGAACAATAAGCGATGATGAAGAAACTCAAGTACCAACTCCAAAAAGTAAGCAAATCAAAACATTACCCGAAATGGATTGCATTGTTTGGCTCGATGGTGAAAGATGGCTTGCATGTATTGATACTTGGAATGATGATTTAGAGAATGCAAAAGTGCTAACAAATTTTCAAGATGAACATCAATATGGCATTCTTACTTTTCATCAACAAAATATTGCTTACTGTATTAACGTACGCAATGATGGAAATTTGTTGGAAATTTTCGCACCAGCTTTTTATCATGGAAGTGCAGTAGCACAAGTTGCAGCTGCAAATTTCCCAAATGAACCTGAAAGAAATGGTCTTGCTCCAGGTGCACAAATTATTTCAATGAATATTCTCAGTCCATGTTTGAAGGGAACAGAGCTTAAAAATGCTGTAAGTTGTTATTTAAAAAGGGAAGTTTACAGTATTGTGTTTTTGTGTAGTTAATTTTATCTTTGAGCTACAATACTTTACTTTTGCATTTTAGTTATTGAAATGTATTGAAATGAAAGTGGATATTGTTAATTATTCAGTTGTTGGATTAGTTCGGTAATTTTATATTTTAACCTTATTAAGATTTTTTTAATGAAACTTTTTGTAGGGATGAAGAAACAGAGAAATTGATTAAAGAAATGGTTGAAAAACATAATATTTTAATTTTTAAAAGTGCTGGAAATTTTGGTCCTTTTTATTCCTCGTTGAACATCAAAGATCTATCTGTTCAAGAATTAATTTTTACAATTGGAGCATTACTTACGCCAAAAATGAAAAAGTTAATTTACAATATCAAGGGAATTGAAGACAACCATCCATCATTCATTTCAAAGTTCTCATCTCGTGGTCCGGCTGCAAATGGTTATCATGGAATTGACTTTGTTGCACCTGGTGCTGCTATTACTGAACAACCAAAATTTAATTCTATTAAATACTTGATGTCGCAAGGTACAAGTTTTGCTGCACCAAATGCCGCGGGATCTGTTGCATGCTTGTTGTCAGCTTTGAAAGCGAATTCTATTCAATACACACCAGAAATGATTAAATCAGCTTTATCAAAAACAGCAATATTGCCAGAAAATGGAAGCAAGCTTGAATTTGGACATGGTATTATTCAGATTGATGCTGCTTTTGATTACTGTAAGAATATGATGAATAAAAATATCAAATCCAATGAAGCGAAAAAGCTTAATATTTTTTATATTCATAAAGATGACAACCAAACTGTTAAACAATTTTCAATTCAATTACCTTCTGTGAATCATACTGTAGATGTTGAAGTTGATGGAAGTGAAAATTTAAAAAATATAATGGATTTATCGTGCGCGGATGATACTGTAGATGAGGAAATTGATGCAAAAAATGTTGATACAAAACGGATTTTTAAACTATCACCAGAAGCAGAAAAATTTATTCAGCTTTCACAATCAACGAGAAATGATTCAATCTCTGTCACAATTGATATAACAAAACTCGAACCAGGAAACTTGCATCACACTGAAATTCAAGCTTTTCATCCATCAAATCCAGAGCAAAATTATAGCATTCTGCTTACTCTAATTGTTCCATTAAGAATCACTAAATCTCAAAATTTTCGTTTTCAAAAAGAAATTATTTTATCTGATGAAAATTCATTTTGTATTTTTATTGATCCACCATTTGAAAGCAGAAAGAAATGTGAAATCGTAGTTACTCCGGTTGAAGGAAATAATAATGTTAAAAGCAATTTGGTAGTACAGTATTCTGTTGACAATGTTATTAACAAAAATTTTGCAAGACGTTTTTCAACAACTCCTAGAAAGTCATCACCACCATACATTTTTCCCCTTCAGTCTAATGGTCTTCATCAAATTTGTATTACACAAAGAAGAGGCTCTTCAACACCTCAAAAATTAAAAGTTGAATTTGATTTTTTTGGAAGAAAAGACGATGATGAGTCACATGATTTTATGGTAGAAGATACAAAATAATTATTATCTTAGAAATTATGCGTTTGTTCATTTCTTTTTTTAATAGAACTTATTGTTGTTCTTTATTACACTAATAGAACTTATTGTTGTTCTTTATTACACAATTAAATTTTTTATCGATTCGTTTTTGTACTTGTTTTTGTTTGACATCTTCATTAATTTTTTAACTTTTATACTTTATTATATCTTGTTTGTTTTATATTTCTTTTTCCTTGTTGTTAATAAAAAATTCAAAAAATAACAATACCGTTTGCTTTCAACATAAATGTTCTAACAAAAAAAAAAGATTTCTTCAAAAATCTTTATGCACAAAATAGTGGTGCCTAAATACTGTAATGTTATACTTTGTTTTTTTCGATGTTTTTTTTCTTTTTACACTTGCTCTGTAAAAATCGGATAAATTGATTTCTTAAAATTTAACTTAAGTGGCATAAAAAACAATGTCCGATTCCTAATTTTTACAAATTCATACTAAGGATGGACCTTATCTTCCTCGCGTCTCCTTATACCTTCAACAGAGCGCCTCCACTATTTCTCTCTTTTCTTTTTGCGAGAGAAAGAGAACGCTAGAAGAAACGCAAGAGAAAACGACAGGCCCCGAGTTTCCCTCATTTTTGAAAAATCGGGGCCTGTCGTTTTCTCTTAGTGGAGGCGCTCTGTTGAAGGTATAAGGAGACGCGAGGAAGATAAGGTCCATCCTTAAATTCATACAAACTTTTTTCTATAATTCAGTGTTCTTGATAATACTTATTGTAATTATGATTAGTGTGTTGATATTTAAAGTCTGAAATAATAGAAAAAGTTTTTTTCAATGTATTATTTGTTTTAAAAAGCATTAAATTAAATAATTTGTCTTTTTTAAAAATTAAATATTAAAAAAAGAGAACTAAAAAAAGCAAAATAAAAAGTATGCACACACTGACTGACTGAAAAACACATCTTTCTTTCAAATGGTTGTTTTAGAGAAAAATTTTTAAACAAAGAAAAAGTGGTGCCATCTACACACTTTTTCTCTTTCTGTTGTCTGCTTTCTCCCATTTCTTCGTGTTGCAAAAAAAAGATGCTGTAATCGGTTGATCGACAGAAGAAAGATTTTCTTTAAAAACCAGTGAAATGTAACATTCGGTCAACGGAAGCTTTTTTTGAATACTGTAATACTTTTAACAATCATAAATGAAAATCGAAAATAATTTATGTTTACTACATTTGACTCAGGAGAAACTTGATAAAATGGCTTAGTAGTCCATAAACCAATAATTAACAATTGTAAAAAAGCCGATTTTCATCAAATAAATTTTTTAAAGAAAAGTGATTATAAAAAAATAAACAGAAAAAATAATAAATCATCATTGTTTATTGTTTACGTCAGTTTACAAACAACATTTAACATCATCAAAAAGATAATATTGATTTGCATTAAAATATAATCCAACAAACATTTGCTGCTTTTTTCGTTGTTGTTGTTTAGTTCCGCTTCTTTTTAAAAACTGTTATTAAGTCGGGAAAAAGCATTGACAAATTATTATATACAAAAATCACATTTTTCTCCTCGTTTTTTGCCTCATTTTATAAGCGATTAAAGTTTTTTTGCATCAAACAACAAAAATAATTTTTTTGATTTCTAAACCCTCAAAACCATTGCTAAACATTCTTTTTTACATATTTAAGTGACACCCGATTGATACAAAAAGTCATTTTTCTACTACGGCTTTTTTGTCACTAAAAAGTTTTTCCTTTCCAATAATATTTTTAAAATAAATATGTCAAAAATTGCTTATACTACTGTAATTTTTTGTATTTCTATTATTGTTTATGCCGCAGAATCAGCCCTTCCAACTCCAGATCCACAAATTGTTAAAGATTTTGAAAGTTTGCTAAATAAGTTTAATATGTCATTTAATGGCGAAGAATATCAACAACGTCTTCGAGCATTTGAAAAAAAATACAAAGAAGAACATAAAGAAATCAATTCTGTTGGAGATGCCATGGAATGGGGAGTTGAAAAGCTGACCGGTATGACACCGAATGAAATTAAAGAAGTAAGTCTTTGGGGAGTAGGGGAAAAATGGTATTGATGCAACAACAGGCACCTATGTTCCCTCAAAAATATATACCATCACTTTTTGATAGTAATAGCAAGTATTAAAATATTGTTTTTTTTTGTGTTACTTTCAAAAAACAGAGTAACATAAAAGTTGCAATAATTGTATATTTACTATCTTTTCTGAAAATAATTTTAAATTAAACAATTTTCTTTTCAGAAATACCTTGGTGGTGTTGTTCTTAATTCTACTGGAATATATGCAAGTACACCTCGACCATCAAGTGCTTCAGAATATTCATATTCCGCAATTTTATTGCCATTAGCTCTTTGCAGTATTATTATTAATACTCTTTAATATTATGTAAATATATTATTGTAGAAACAAAAAAAGCTTTGCATAATAATTCGATTTTTTCTTTTATTGTTTTTTGAACCTTTATTTATTTTTTTTGTAATAAAAATGTTGGTTTTTTGATTGTAAATAAACTCTTGAACTAGAATAGAGTTGTTGTCCTAGTTTTTTCTTAATAAATTTATATTGGTGGAATATTCATATTTTTTCCTGTTTTATATTCATACTCTTTCAAAAATGTAATGCATACTGGTAGACTTTTTTCAACTGTAATTGTAAAAAGTAATCAAAAATTCAAAAAAATTTCTATGACAAAATGTTTTTTTTCTTCGGAGAACTGCATGGTACACATCCAGAATCACTTTTATTTTGCTGTCTTTGTTGCCGCTATGATGAAACAAATACGTTTGTTTTTCTATAAAAAAAGAGTGGGAAAAGATAAAAAAACTGCTGCCGCCTTTCCTATCTTTCTAACGATCTTACAAAAAAAATATTTTCCAATGTTTTCAGTCACATCGCACCTTTTAAACGCGGAAACAATGAGCATCATTATTTTGTTTAAAAAAGTGTTCAAAAAAGATGTTTCGTAAACTTTTATTTCAGTCAGACGTTCTTTCAGGGCTGTCTTTTTCTTTTGCTAATTTTCTTTTACTTTTTTTTAATATTTTATTTTTTTTGAATTTTTTACAAAAGATATTTTTAAAGTAAATTGTTACAATGAAGTTCTACAAAACTTTATGCACAAACAAGCAAATGCAATAATAAACATAAAAACAATCGTCAGAAAGAACATTAAATTCTAAAAATATTGTTTTTCTTTTTTTACAATTTTTATATGAAAATGTTTAAGTAATACTGACATGGTTAAACTACGAACATAATAAAGCCACTTTATACGGAATATTAAAAAAATTTGGATAATTATAAAAAACAGGATCATAAATAAAACAAAGTAATTTTTCAAAATGAATTAATTAAAAAAGTTGGCGATAAATGTAGATAGAGATTCCGGAAACTGTGATAGATACAACCTTATTTGCATTACTTGAGAAAATACATTTTTTAAAAAGGAAAAAAAAATGATTTAATTTATTTTTGTTGCACCATTGGGAGTTAAAAAAGTTTGTTTCTTTGTTATTTTTTCTGGGAGAGATGATTCAGTACAAAAGGAAGATGGAATTGCGTTTTCACAAAGATTTGTAGAGGATTTTGCAATTTCTCGCCATTGTGCTTCTGGTTTATTGTATGGTGTACATTTATCACATTCACTTTTCAGACGGTTTTGTGATACAAGGGAGTATGTTGAAACAGATTTATCTGCAAAAAAATCAAATATCAGTAATACTGTGACAGAAATAATTAAAAAGAATTCTATCTGTTGCCTCGTAGTTAGTATTAATTGTCTACTTATCAAATTCGCACAACAATAATTTAGAATAAAAGGCGCTTTAACTAAAGAAACAAGTAATTGCAGAGGATTCTAATTTCTCATAGAAAATAAAACTCCACACTAACCTTTTGATAACTTTGGAAGAGAATCATTCATTTTTGAAATTTGTTCAACGGGATCATGAATTTCATCTTCCATTTTGTGAATCACTGTTCGAACAATTAATTGTTTCCATAACTTTGAAGCAGATGCCGGAACAACAACTTTTCCATCATAAACTTTTCGGCCATCAGAAAGAAATTTTGTATTATGAGCAGTTTTTCGTCGATAAAAAATACTCCATGAAGTTGGTTTTGAAAGTTTAATCTTTGGAATTTTTGTAGTCATTTCTTTGTTATTGTTATCATCGATAGTAGGACGATCAGTTTTTTCAGTTGTTTCAGTAGAGTGACATGGCGGCTCTGTAAGATATCGTTGACGGGAAGCATAAAAATCTTTTGGCTCTTCAGTTGGCACATTGATTACCGATATCATTTTGAATACTACTCGAACTGAAAGCTAAAATAATTCATGTGAAATAAGTGAATTTGAAAGACAACCAATATGGACCTCAAATTTTTCAAACAATGCCAAACTTTTTTTTGACACAAATAAACACATTAAAAATGTGTATCTCGAAATAGCTTTGTCGCGAAACTCACGTGGACCACAAAATGTCCAATTCAGAAGATGGAAAGAAAAACGCAATAACTGTTTCTTATTTCGCTACAAATAAATGACTAATAGCAAAACACCTCTATTCTTCTAAATCAAAAGGCTTTTATGTATTAAAAAATTCCAACAAAAACATTTTTTTAGACATCACGAGATCCACGTGGACTTCAAATCACGAGAACCATATAGACCTTAAGTCCTCGAATTCACAAAACCAAAAGAAAAACGCAATATATTTTTTCTTTTTGAAAACTATTTCATATTTTGCTACAAATAAAAGAATAATAATAACAAAACACCTCTATTCTTCTAAAGCAAAAAGAAGGCTTTTATGTATAAAAAAAAGAATTCCAGCAAAAACTAACAACACAAACAAACACATTAAAAATGTGTATCTTGAAATAATTATTTTTCGTAAGAAATCACACTTTCTTTGGTAAACGACGACAAGATTACTGATGCTGATACAATCTCTGAAGAAACTAGTTGAAAAGAAAAAAAGCCGACAAAAAAACAGAAGAAATAAACAAAACCTTCACGAGTTTGAAATGGAACCAAAAAATTTCTTTCCTCATTTTTCACGTTTAAAAGGAGGTAGTCACTGATTCCTCTTTGATCGTGGAGGTCAAAAAAAGATGATGAGGTTGATAGTCCATAATGGTGTTTTCTTTTGGACAAGAGGAACTACAGAGTGTAACTAACAAAAGAACAATCAAATACGATATTTCCATATGGACCCAGAAAAACATTTATGTAATTTTCCGACTAGCATTTACGCAAATTTTTACATGTTATTAACAGAGCATAGTATTTTCAGCTTAATTAAGTAGCACATGATATTGTCGGCTACTTATACCTAAAAAGTGCTTATTTTTGAGTTTCATTGATTTTTGCTAACTAATAATAAGTTGTTGAATAATTATACAATTATATTATGATGCAATGTAATTTCCATTTACATCTGACAAACGGACAAAAAATGTATATCAAAATTATCACGAATTACTGATATTTTCACATAAAACGGATGTGCAAATATGCACAACTTTTTCAAATTGTGTTTGACAAACATCTGTAGTCTTTAGGTGTGCTTCTTTGTATAGCAACTCAAAATGGTTTTGTTGTTTTTTTGATAAGCAACATCAAGGTATAACTCAATGATACAAATGTTGAAATAAGCAATTGTTTTGTTTGCTTTTAATCAACAAATTCACTTGCTTAGACAATGTTTGTAGTTAAAGCTGCTTTATTTTTTGTTGCATTTTTACAAGTAAATGCTAAATGTCCAAATGGAATGATTGCAAATCCTTCGAATTATACAGTATTCATTACAATCATCACCAACTATGAATTCCGATGCTGAAAAATTTTGTCAAAATCTTAGTGGATATTTGACATCAATTCATAACATCTTTGATAATATGTTCCTTTCGGGTAATAATTTTTGTTTTGATTAGTTTGGATATTTTCTATTTCGTGAAAAATTTTAACTTTTAAATTTCAATTTCGGAAAGTACTATTAATTGTTTTTATTACAGATCAAGCATCGTCAGTATTCACTGATAATATTGATGGGATGTTTTGGGTAGGACTCAACAAACCATCAAAAACATGGACATGGTCAGATGGTACAGTTTTTGATTTTACTGATTGGGATAAAGGTCAACCTGAAAATGCATCTGGCAACAATTGTGGCACTGAAATGATGAGCTATTGAAAATGGCACGCTGTAAAGTGTGACAGAAAAATACCATTTATTTGTTTGATTCAGATTTTGCCAGTTACAACAATACCACCAACAAAAGTGCCAACAACAACTACCCCAAAACCACAAACATGCCAATCAACATGGACATATTTTAATCAAACAAATTTCTGTTATAAAGTTTTTGATAATGCAACATGGCAAAACGCTGAAGATAAATGTAAAACGTTTAACGGACATTTAGCATCAGTTCATAGCTTGGAAGAAGCAACCTTTTTAGCAAGTATGTTAATTTTTGATTGTTAGTACTTTTAACGTTTTTTCAGATTTATCATATTATCAAGCTCCAATATATCAATGCCCTGGAATGTATGAAGCATAGATTGGTGGATATACACAAGATCAAAATGTTCATTGGAATTGGACAGATGGTACACCTTTTGATTATCAATATTGGGGAACAGGTCAACCAGATTTTCCTGGTTTTGAAAATTGTATTCAAATGCTTGTTTCTTCAAATTGTAATGGGCGTGGTCATTACAATAATTATGAATGTGATAAAATTGATGCAAAATTTATTTGTAAAGTTTCTCCTTTGTGAAAATGTGTATTGTAGTAAAGGCAAAAAAACTTGATAAAACATTTATTGTAAACTTTCTATAAAAATTAATAGCAAAAAATATAATCAAAAATTGTCAATGTCTATTTCTATTGTTTTTTCAGACGCGCTAAAAAAATTATAGAAAACTGATAAGACAGCAATAAAAAAATGAGAGTAAAGAAGTAATGAGACACTTGCTTTAACTCATTCAAATTGATTTTTTAAAAATTAAAAATGCTTTATATTTTAATTTTGTTCTTAAACTTATTTGTCTTTACAAATGCAACATGTCCAAATGGAAGTGTGCCTCATAAAACGCAATGCCTCTATTTTCAAGCAACAAAATCAGAGTATTTTGTAGCCGAATCAGTTTGCAATGATTTTGGAGGGCATTTAGTATCCATTCGTAGATTAGATGATAACATGGTTATAAGTCGTAAGTAAATTATTTTGGGCTTCAAAACTGTCAATGAAATATTTCAGAGCTAGCTGGTGCAAGGTTTACTGAAAGCAGTGAATGTGATTTTTGGTTTGGTGCAACTGATGTTTATTCGCCATCAAAATGGTCATGGTTGGATAATTCATCTTTTGATTTTACAAATTGGGATAAAGGGCAACCAACCGTTACAGATGGAAGTGATTGTGGTGCTGTAATTATGCGTGGTGGAAAATGGAAGGCTGATGATTGTTATAATGATAAGCCATATGTTTGTGCTGTAGCTGCTTCAGATGCATCCACACCTCCCATCGTAACTACAACAACAACTAATACCACCACTACTCCTGCAACCACTACAAAACCTAAAACATGTCCCACATCTTGGACATATTACAGTTTATCCGGTTACTGTTATAAAGTGCTTGAAAATGATAATTGGATTACCGCTGAAAATTGGTGCAAAGTGGATAATGCACATTTAGCATCAATTCATAGCGCAGAAGAAGCTTTATTTGTAGCAAGTATTTACAATGCACATCTTTCTAATTCCATTTTGCATTTTTAGATTTTGCTTATTACACAGGAGCTGATCTCACAAATGGTTACAATAATGCTTTAATAGGTCTTTATACAGAAGATGACAATGCTCATTGGCTATGGACTGATGGTACTCCTTTTGATTTTCCAAATTGGGCCCCAACTCAACCAGATAACCCAGAACGAGAACATTGTTCAAACATTTATTTGTCATCAGAGAGTTACTGGAAGGCAGGACAGTTAAATAACCTTCAATGTAATGTATCAGCTGCAAGATATGTTTGTAAAAAAGCACCATTATAAACTAAATTATTAAAGTACATTTTTACAGTATTTTGTTGTTTTGTTTTTTGTCAAGCACATTATTGTTCAGTTATTAAAACGATAAAAATCATGTGCTTTAGCTATTTTTGTAATCCAAATCACATTGTACATAATCGTTAGTGTTCTTTAACTACTTGAAAATAAACTTTTTTACAAACATGGACAGCAAATGTGATCTTTGTAGCTGCTTCATTCATCAATAAAGTTTTCAATACAACAACTACAATGCGTCTTTTTGTTTAGGAGTGAAAAACTTGATAAGATTTTAGACAATTGATTTTAATGTAAGCATCTTCAAAGATTAAACAATGATATTTATTTTTATTCTAT
This sequence comes from Panagrolaimus sp. LJ2400, assembly GCA_024447215.1. Lineage (NCBI taxonomy): Eukaryota > Metazoa > Nematoda > Chromadorea > Rhabditida > Panagrolaimidae > Panagrolaimus > Panagrolaimus sp. LJ2400. The sequence continues at coordinate 59,232 of JAMRYA010000038.1, read as the reverse complement.
TTTTTGCATTATTGATTACTTCCATAAATGGAGCATGTCCAAATGGAACAATTCCAACATTTTCTGATCCATTACTTTGCTATTTATTTCAAACCCAACGAAGTGTTTATCTTGATGCTGAAGAAGAATGTCAAAAGATTGGAGGGCATCTAACATCTGTTCATAGCATGTTTGATAATGTATATTTAGCGGGTAAATGTATCAAATGAATTTGCATAAGATAATATATTTGTATAATTGTAGATCAATCTTTGGTTCAATTCCCTTACAGCAATGATTTTTGGGTTGGTGCAAATACTCATATTACAACAGGAAATTGGTCATGGATGGATCAAACAATCTTTGATTTTAGTGATTGGGATAAAAATCAACCACAAAATACATTTGGTACTTTTTGTGGTGCAATGATTATTCAAGGTGGATATTGGATATCTGATGATTGCTTTAAGTTAAAACCTTTTGTATGTGAAATTTTTGCAATATAGAGTTTTTTTAATGTTGATAATCTTTTTAATTTTTATACTAAAAAAACTTAAATTCTTTTTGTACAGCTTTTTCTTGTCATTTTTGTATATAAGCTCTCAGAAGTCAAAAAAAGTGTTTATTGTACTTAAATCACTGTTGTGAAAGGTGCCCTTTCAGTGGTGATTCATCACCAAAACGCCACTCCTTTTCTTTCCATCTGTTTTGCCCTTTCTTTCGTAAACACATTTATTCCGCGGTTTTCATTCAATAAAGAGCAGTTGCAAAAACCCTTCTCTCTAACACCAAAGCAAGATCACATTTATCACCTTTCGTGATAATCACCTTGTACTTTCTGAGGACAGAAAAGTGCCTCTAAAAAATGTCGTACATATTTTACAAAGAACTATGAATAGACACATTTTATGCCTCTTTAATGAATAAGTTATACAAATTTTTATGAATAAATAAATAAAAGTTTCAAAAATCATTTTTTGTGTTTTGCCGACAGATTTCTTTTTTCGAACGGGCAAATTTCTTGGTTTAACATTAAAATCACCTGTCTCATTTTTATGAAATGAAACATCTGTTTTCAAAGAGGTTACAACTACAAATATGTCATAAAAAGAAAAGAATTCAAATTATTGTCGAAATTTTGAAACTATATTCAAAAAATATCATAGAACTTCCTTACAATTATCGTCAAATGTCTGGCTTCTCTTTACTATCAAATCTTGAAAAAACTGTTTTTACAGCAGAAGAAATTTATGATCCAAAATTTGCTTCATTTTATTCAACGATATCTAAAATTATTTGTGCTATTGCCATGTCATTTACCCTATTGTTGACGTATATAATTACAACAAAAACTCCACCATTTATGTCAAATTTAAAGATATATTTAATTCCATATTGTATTTATAGCTTAACAATTGAAGCAGTTTGGATACTGTATACTCCTATTATATTACATCCATTTGTATATTTTTATCCAACAGGTGTTGCAAAAAATTTTCATCCAAAATTGGGTATTGTTATTGTTGGCATTGGCGGTGCGGCTGCTATATCACTTTTAGATTGCTGTATTGGGATTCTGCTAGAGCGTACAATAGTGTTAAGAAATATTGAAATGTTAAAAAGCGAATTTTCAACAATTTTTATACCGTACCTTAATATAGCATTTACTGTAAAAATTCCATTTTTTACTTTTATTCTGTTATCGCTATCTTCTCTTGGCTGTTTTGTTGTTGCCAATATTGTTACTTTTGTACACCCGCTTTATGTATATTTTATCGTCCCATCTAATAATATTCAAGACCATATAAATTTGCATATTACGGGTTTAGAGAAATTTTTAAATTTAGAATATTTGTTAATCTTCCAAGGAAGTGCACAAAATTCATTCCCGTTTTTTGTTGTATTTGGTGGAATTTTTGCACTTCTTCGAGGTGGTATCGCATTATTATTAATCCCATATAACACATATAAATCATATAAACTTAATTTTATTATGTCATCTGAAACGAAGAAGTCTAATTTAATGTTACTCAAAATGTGCTATTTACAATTTATTGGTTTATTTTTATTTCTTTTTTGTCCTGTTGTAATTGTTGGAAGCTTATTCTTGCTTGTTCAAACCCCAACAAAATATATAAATTATTGCTTTGTTGTAATGGGCTTTTTCAATATTTATGATACGATAATTACTATTGTTTGTATTAAACCATATCGAATGTTTATTTTATCATTTTTAAAATTTGAAATGCTTTCTCAGAAAAAAATTACTATTCCCCAGAGTGGACCTGCTTAATTGTAATAACTATTATGTTTTTTGTGATAAATAAATTTTCTAAAAAAACCAATAATGTAAAATAACATTCTATTCTATAATCGTTTTTTGACTAACAATCAATGATAAAAACCTTCTTAGAAAAATAAGATAACAGTTTTCATACATTTTACTATTATTGGTCGTTTTTCTTAAACAATGCTTTCTCTCGTTATTTTCTTTGCATTTTTTATTTCAAATGTTAAAGCCACTTGTTTAAATGGAAGTATTCCAACATTTACAAATTCAAATTTTTGTTACTTTTTTCACCCAAATCAAACTTACTATCTTGAAGCTGAACGAGAATGTCAAAATCTAAGAGGTCATTTGGCTTCTGTCCATGACATGTTGGATAATATGTTTATGACACCAGAAGCTCTATTATCATTTACGGATAGCACAAACAGTAATTTTTGGTTTGGTTTAAATGATCTTGCTGCAACGGGAACTTGGTCATGGTTGGATAATTCTACAGTAGATTTTACAGATTGGGATAAAGATCAAGCACATAATGTTTCTGGTTCTGGTTGTGGTGCTGTGGTAATGGAAGGTGGACGATGGAAATCTGACGATTGTTGTTTTTTTGTTTGTTTGATTTAAGAAACAGTTTTGACAACCGTTCTTCCTCCAACAACTACCGACGTCCCTTAGATATGTCCTTAATCTTGGACTCATTTTAATGAAACTGGATTTTGTTACAAAGTTTCATAAAATGAAACATGGTTAAATGCAGGAGAAAGATGCAAGAATCAACAAGGTGAATTAGCTTCATTTCATTTGTTAACAGAAGCCAGCTTTGTTGCAAGTATGAAAAAACAGCTACAACCCAAGATTTAAATAGTGGTTTTTAGATTTATCTATCAATCATAGCGAGGGAATATATGATGTTTGGATTGGTTTATATACAATAGATAAAAATGCACACTGGAGCTGGACAGATGACACAACCTTTGATTTGCCACATTGGGATGACAGCCAATCCGATAATCCAGGGGTTGAAAATTGTGGCACAATTCGCACTTCAAGAAAATTTAACAATTGGCAATGCGACGAACTTTCAGCATTTGTCTGCAAAAAAATACCTCAATAGTCTCTCGTCGTTTTTATTTGAACGAATAAAGCTTAAAAACATATTATAAAAATTTAAATAGATTGATTAACAAAAGGATAGTCATTCATAAAAAAAGGTAATTTACTCGAAAAAACAAAAAAATTAATATAAATATAAGAAAAAAAATAGAACAAATACTGAAATAAAAATTATTAAGCTTCAAGATTATTAAAATCATTTTTTAACATGGTTTCTTCTTCATCATCATGTTGAGAATTTCTTCGAAAATAGCAGCAATACCAAACAGTAATCAAAAGTGTTGCAACAAAAACAGAAACTAATAACAACCATTCCATTTTTGGTGCTTGATTACACAATGTTTCGGTTAAATCAAAAAATTCAACTCCATCCGATTCAACTGCTTTGTGACATGGATACCCAGCATTATTTTTAATTCTTTTAATTAGCCATTCATTTTCACAGCTACATTTGAATGGATTATGCTTAACATCAAATTCTCGAAGTTTTGTCCAGTTAAGTAATTTTTGTGGTAAAACTGAAAGATTGCAATCAGACGCAATAAATGTTGTCAATTTTGTGTCATTAGTGCTGATGGCACCAAAAGCATTTTCATGAATAAATGAAAGGCGTTTGCTATGGTAAAAACTAAGTTGAGAAAGATTTGGAAAACTGCAAAATGCACAATCTTCAATTCTTTCAATATTTGAAAATTCTGCAATAAATTTGATAAGATGAACATTTGTTTTAGGTAAAAAATTCTTCAGAGTAGTAATTTTTGTGCCACTAATATATAGACTATTAAGGTTGGAAAGTTGATTGATAGCTGTTGGAATTGTTGTTAACGGATTGAATGAAAGATGAAGTGTTCGTAGATTTCTAAAAAGTTTTTATATCAACTTTCTAATTTAATCAACGTGTTAATAAAAAGAGCATACTTGAAATTATCGAACACGGTTTCATCTAGAGTTGTAATGTTGCAAGCTGATATATCCAATGATCTCAAACACTTTAATGGAGTTCCTTCCAAAGCAAAAGATGAAACATCAAATCCTGGATTATATGCAATATTTAAACTTTTTAATCGTTTAAGATTTATCAAGACAGAAGGCATAACTGATGTGAATCGGTTGTAGCTTAAATCAAGATTGCGAAGACTTAATCCAAGTTGGGAAGTAAAAACACGTTCATCAATATCTTTTAATAAATTATGAGTCAATTTTAAAGTTGATAATCTTGTGAAGCTATTGAATGTACCAGCTTTGATTGTTTCGACTATGCTTTTGGTTAAGGAAAATAACCATACATATTCATGATGTTCAGGAAATGTGGTGTTCTAAAAAGTGGTTGTTTATTTTTAATGAAGACCAAAGATTATGAAATAATTCTGATCTGATAAGAGTTTCTTATGTTTCTCTTTAAAACTAACCAAATCTAAAATTTTAATATTAAGATGTGAAAATTTAATGTCATGTGGATAATATTTTGGACGTAAAATTTGAATATTTGTGTGATTTAAAGAATTGCATAATACAGTACTATCAAAAGTTGAACAAGGGGAATCTAGAAATTTTGAAATTGACATTACGAATTAATTTTATATTATGCAGTGCATGCACAGTTTAATCAAAAAATTGTACAATCATACCTTTCATTGTTTGATTTCTTGGGTAAATATAATAAACACTAGGATTATTGTCAGCAACCACTGTATGTTCATTAGTGTCACTAATACAAAATCCGCTCGGTAAATCAGAAATTTGGATTCCTGCCAATCCTTTGGGGCCATGACATTGTGAATAATGGCAGTTTTTCATTCCATTATAATCATAATCTCTTTGAAAATATTTTTCCATATCATTTATAAACCATGCTGCAGAACAATTGCATATCCATGGATTATATTGAAAATCAATAAATCTTGCGTCTTTCCAATTTAAAAGTTTTTCTGATAAAGCTGAGATATTGCATCGCGAAATCGTAAACTTCTCCATAACTGAGCTACTATATTTGCTGACTAAACCAAAAGCATTTTCATGGATAAACGATAAATCATTGTTGTTATCAGGTTCAAGGATTTTTAATTTTGGCATTAAACAAAATTCACAGTCTTTAATTTCTTTGATATTCGTTGTCATAAAACTTAATTCTTCAAGGTTGTGAAGATTTTTAACAGCAGCTGGAATAGTGGTTAACGGATTGTTTGAAATATCTAAGGTTGCCAGATTTCTGAAATAAAAGAAAATTGGGGGGGCTGATATTCTATTTTCAAATTTTTGTTTCCGATTTTACACTTCTCGTGTTTTCCCGCATCTTGCAAAGGAAAAAAAATCTGGGGGCGCCAAAAGTAATGAGCAAAACTTTAAAAGCACAGTAACAAAGGCGCAAATATGGGAATGGAAAACATAACTAAAAATTAAATTAAAGCTTTCCAAAAACTTTTCTGTATTATTATTAACCATAAATGTTTTCAACGAGTTAAGTCCTGTATCGTTGCGTTGACGGACTTTTTCGTCTCGTTTAAACAGGACGGTTCAAAAACCTAACGTTTGCGCCCTGTTAAAATCCGTTAACAGGACGCTAACGTCCATCAGCGTGACAAAAGTGTCACGGTTTTTTTTCAGTGCTATATACTCGTCTACCTGTGGGATAGTTAGTTACAAAATATTAGATGCGTAGTCTTCTCTGGGATTTAATAGCTAAATGGATATAACTGATAAGTAGCATAACTATTTTTTTTTAAAATTTATAATTTGAACGTTGAATGCTTTTCCAACACTATAAACATATTTGTAATAAACAATTTATAATTTATAATTTCCAATTTATTATTTTTTATCTAAAACCATCACAAACAAACATTTTCAAAGAAACTAGTTATACCAGCTGTATTCATTTAGCTATAAAATCTCAGTGAAAAAGATTGGACAGTTAATATTTTGTAACTAACTATCCCATAGCAAGACGAGTATATAGGTACTGTAAGCCAAACAATCTGGCAAACTATAAAGGAGTTTTTTTATGGGTCTTTTTTCTTTTGGCCTACCCAAAAAAAACCTACGTTAAATTGATGAACATATTTTCATCAAAACTTGAAATATTGCAATGTTTAAGCCACAAGTTTTTCAAATTTGATAAAGATTTAGTGAAGAAATTTCCAGAACTTGATAAAATATTTGGATTGAAACCAAGAAAAAGTGATTCAAGTTTTGTTAAATTTTCAAAGGTATTTGATGGAAGAAACTGCAGTTGATTTTTTTCAAGAGATAATTCCAAAAGTGTCGATCCAATTTTATCGGTGAAAACTCCATTTTCAATTGTTTTTAATAAATTTTCGTCTAGTTTTAAAAATCTTAATACATTCAAATTGTCAAAAGCTTCTTTTTCAATAAATTCAATTTTGCTGTTTGTTATTTCAAGTATTTTTATTGTTGTTTCATGATCTGGCAAGATATAACCCTAAAATATTGAATATGGTAATTAAAAAATTTAAATTGCAGTGAGCTACCTTTTGTAAAACTGCTATGTTTGATTCCCAAATTTGAACATTTTCTAACAAAAAATTTTCCCGAACAACTTTTATATTTGTATGATTAAGAGGATTTGGAAAAGGATAATATTTAGAACACTGAAGCATGTCATCAGAACACCAACATCGAACATCTAAAAAGAATATGCATATATGTACATATCTGTTTTGTTTTTCAACGATACCAGAACCTGTCTCATGACCACTACAAACGTAATATTTTGATTTAGTCACAACAAGTGCATCAGTTAAATTAAAATTCGTTCCATTACATAAAGTACCATTAAAAATTGCAAATGGCAGTCCTCTTAGGTTTGAGTTATCATGATATTTAAAAGCATATCCAAAATTAACATTACCATGCCAAGTGTCAATCATTTTATTTGCATACAGCGGTTCTTTGGCGCTAAGATCATTGATAAGCCAGGCCATGTCACATCCACAAGTCAATGGATTTCCAATAATTTCAATTTTTGAAACATTTCTCCAGTTTAATAATTTCTCGGGAATCACCGAAATATTACAATTAGGAATAGAAAATTCTTCTAAATTTGGTGCTGTAGCATTACTGATAAAACCAAATGCATTTTCATGAATAAATGATAAACTTTTTGAATTATCAAACTTTAAAATTTTTAAATTTGGAAGATCACAGAGGTCACAATCATTTAAAGCTTTGATAGAAGTTTCACGGAATTGAAGCTCTTGAAGATTAAAAAGTGCTTTTATGGTTTTAGGAATGATTGTCAATGGATTATTAGAAAGAATCAATTTTTTTAAGCTTCTAAAAAGTGAAAATTAAAAACAGTGCAGTGTGATGCTAAAGAAAAATAGCGCCAACAAATAAACATAAAAAATATCACAATTTATGTTCCGATCGGCCGAAAAAAAAAACTCAAAACTCTACAGGTGGTTGACAGAACTTAAGCTTTTGCTTATATAGGCTAGTACAATCAATGTTGGAATAATCAAGCCTTTGATTTGCTGTCGGTGATAAAAGATTCAAAGAATACATGTCCTAAATATGATGGGCTTGGCGCCTGATCGAGTTAAACTGGATTTCCATTCCATTGGTCAATTGACCAAAAATACCGGACAAAAGATAAAAAATGGGCCAATCCTTCATCTATACATGTCAAATGCCATAAAATAAAAGTAAGGTCAAATCAATGCCATTGCACAATGTGTCTATTCACCCGACATGGCATTTTATTTCTGCTGCAGTTGCTGTCAAAGCACCTCAGTTATATTTGCTCAAACGATTGTTTTAAACGAGCTTTATGTTACCAATGCCTTGTTTTTTCTGTGATTCATCTCAACATTTATCACATTTTTGTGATATTTACAAATCAAATTTTTCACGAAGTCAAAAAGCTCAATCAAAAAAATGTTGTGCCCTTTGTCTCAACCCACGTGATCACAGCATTAGTTCATGCAAACATTATCAAAAATGTTACATTTGTTTAGAAGATCATCCATTACTTTATTGTGGAGGTAACCCTTAAAAAAATGTCTAAAAATGTTTTTAATTATTTTTAGCTCCAAAGCTGTTTCTTCCCAGTATTGACAAAGATCTGTACAAAAGATATCATGATCTCTTTGAAATTCATGAAAAGTATTTTATGGCATTTTTGGATCCAGAAATGTTTAAATCCTTTATAAAACCACTTGAAATTAATTACAATGAATTTGAAAATTACGATCTTAAATTAAGCAGTGGCCGAGATCGTATTTTAAAAGATACTATAACTCTTTGCAATATTGATTCTGCAGCAGCAAATGAAACCAATTTAAGCAAAACAGTTTGTCAAGCTAGATGTGTCACGCTTGAAGATGTAACTCTTTTTGCTCATAATTTTTTTCAATTACTTTCACCTCAAACTAAAGATCTTGATGTGCGAAATACAAAAATCATTCCAAAGGTAACATTTGCTGAAGTTCTTGAAAAAATTCCAAATATTAAAAAACTTATGCTTTCTGATTCTGATATAATAACTGGGACTGATTGGCCTAAATTGCTATTAAATCTTCCAAAGAATGCCAGCTTAGATGAGCTAGAATTAACATTAAGCAACGACAATTATGATGTTGAAGATTTCCGAAAACTTTTGAAAACGGTAAAAACGTTTGTTTAATTACTTAAAAAAATTTCTATAATTATTTTAGATGAAGCATATGTATATCACTATAAAAGGCCATACACTGTTTATGATTCATGTGGATATAGAAAACTTTGCCAGGTCCAAATTTTTTAATTCTTTTTAATTGCATAAGTGAAAGTGGTTGTTGTTTATTTCTTGGCTATCGTTATATTTTTATGCTATAAACTCTCTCAACAATTAAATTCAATAAAAAAACTTTGGCTGCTCAGAATTCAAGTGATATTTTTTTCCTTCTTCCTCAGTAACTGTTTTAGCTTTGACTTTATCTTACATTATAAAGGCAACATAATTTTTTCGTCAACTCCTCCAACTCATCTCATAAAACAGATTATTTCTGGACAGCTTCTTTTTTCCTTTTCCATTATCAAAAAAGCATAGGATTTCAATTTTTGCATACAGTGCTCCACATATGTATACGACACCTCTAAAAAGTGCTGAATTTTCGTCATTTTTGTGTTTTTTTCTAAATCCTTTGGGGTACTGATAGTAAAATCAGTTTAGTTGTTGACCTATTTCAGCGTTTTGGAAAATTTCGATTTTCGGTGGTTTCGCAGCGAAAATACTAAAATGGCCTAAAATCGAAATTTCGATATACGGTAGGTAGAAATGTGAAATTCGGCAGAATGATAGCTCCAGGTGTATAGAATCTCTCCACCAAATTTCAGAATTTTTGGATAAGCCATTTCAAAAATTCAGCCACTCAAAGTTACAAAAAATGGTCAAAAAATGGCAAAAATTGATAAAAATCGAAAAAAATTGTCATTTTTGACAACTTTAAGTGGCTGAATTTTTGAAATGGCTTATCCAAAAATTCTGAAATTTGGTGGAGACATTCTATACACCTGGAGCTATCATTCTGCCGAATTTCACATTTCTACCTACCGTATATCGAAATTTCGATTTTAGGCCATTTTAGTATTTTCGCTGCGAAACCACCGAAAATCGAAATTTTCCAAAACGCTGAAATAGGTCAACAACTAAACTGATTTTACTATCAGTACCCCAAAGGATTTAGAAAAAAACACAAAAATGACGAAAATTCAGCACTTTTTAGAGGTGTCGTATACATATGTGGAGCACTGTATTTTATTAATCTTTTAACACAGCTGATACATCACTATCGTCTTTTTCACACAAGCAGCTGACCCATAGCGAACTTCACTTTTCCTCCTTTAAACAATCATAAATATTTAAACACTTGTGTTTTCAAGGATTCTATATCTGTTTATGTGTTTTTTATTGTTTCTAAAACGTTTGTCTCTAAATTAAAAAATTTTAATAAGCTTTTTTGGTACTTAAAAATGCTTCATATTATTAAAGCAATTGTTTATCACAAAAAAGTAATGAATAAAAAAGGGTGAATATTTTAATAACAAGATATTCAAGCTCACAATAATTTAATTTGTTTAATTGCATTCTCATTTGATGGAAAATGTTTCTCAGTTAGTTCTTCAAGAAATGCCAAAATTTCACACTGATAGTGTTTTCCATTCTTTAACAAATAATGTAATATCGTTGCCTTTTTGCTCCCACTCAAATAATGTCTTTTTGCCTGTCTGTCTTCTTCTTTTTGATAGCAACAGAGTGAAAAATTTATTCCATCAGCTTTCATTGAATAGAAAACCTTTGCTAATATTTCGTTTGAATATTTAAGTATTACAACAAAATTATTGGCTTCAAAATTATTTTATAATGAAAAAATTAGTGTAATAATGCAAACACAATTGCTTCCTAATAGGATGAGCAACTTGCAGTAAATACACGGTGCGCTGATCTGTCCTGGCAGCAAAAAAAGGAAAAAATTTTTATGTGCTTTTTTCAGTGTAAAATCGAAAAAGCTTATCCATGAGAGAACAAAGCAAGCTAAACGATTTCTGTAAACGCACAAAAAAAGGTTATCACTTTTTCATTCCAAAAATGCAGAAAAAATAAAGAAATATGATTCAGATTCCACAGGATTCAGAATTCAAGCAATTTTTCAAAAGAATTCCTTTGTTGATTTTATGTTTGCGCTTTTGTGTCACTTTCCCAAGATTCAATTTCCTTTAACATTTTTTGTTACTCATTGAATAAACTTCTGAATCCTGTAGAATCAGAATCTTATATCTTTATTTTTTCTGCATTTTTGCAATAAAAAAGTGATAAACTTTTTTTGTGCGTTTACAGAAATCGTTTGGCTTGCTTTGTTCTCTCATGGATAAGCTTTTTCGATTTTGCTTTGAAAAAAGCACATAATTTTTTTTTCCTTTTTTTTGCTGCCAGGACAGTTTATAAAGCGTTCGACGCACCGTGAATATCGTATAAATTGTTAGTATTATATGTTGCAAAGTAATGTTTAAAAATGCTTCAAAGTATTAAAGAAATTGTTTTTATCACTGAAAAAGTAATGAATAAACATTTTGTTTGAATATTTAAAAAACAAGATGTTCAATCTCAAAATAATTTAATTATATTCATCGCATTTTCATTGGAAAACTTTTGTCAGTTAATCCTTCAGGACTCCTAAATCAACTGTGTCTAAATTGCAATATGGGAGTGTCCAGAAATCACGTGATTTTTCGATAGGGTGGGAGGGATAAGCTAAAAGAGCACGGTCCTTTAAAAAGCGGCATGAGATCAAAGCAAAATGGATCACCAAGTGTTAGCCCCACCAGTATCACCTTCAACTAAAGCTTGGGGATTATCCAATTTATCCCTTGAGGATTGAGCAAATCCAAATCCCCGATAATATCTTCCCAAACTATTCATACCTTTTCCAACCAAATTAGCACAACCAGTGCTTCCCAATAGCAATTATTACCAGCAAATATTAATAATAATTTATTAAGGATAAAACAACACAAATATTAAATAAATAATATATAAATAAGCTCACACAAAAAGAGCACAGAATAAAAAGAGGGAGAGAAAAACTAAAAACAACAAAAACAAAATAGGGACAGCTTAGCCACACAGCAGAAAGTTCGAGAGAGGGTTTGACGTTGGGTGACAGTTCGCCAAAGTGGTGGCAAGTATAAATAAGAGAAGGAGATTGCTCTAACACAAGTGGGAGAGAGGGGTTCAAAAAATACGAGATCACGTGATTTCTGGACACTCCGTTTGGCAAACACATTAGATTCTTTTTGATTTAACCGGATTGAAAGTTTTTTTTTGGCTTGCTCTTTCAGTCTGATCGATGCTACACTAAAGAAATAGAAAACAATTATATTTTTTATTTTAGTACCATTAAAGCTAGATTGAAAAATATTAAATTATATTTTAAGCTTTTTTATATCCTTTCTATGGTTTTATTAACTTGTTCATTTTGCTTTCATTTATTTTATCTATTGATTGAGCTGTTTTTTCTCCGAAATTAAAAGTAAAATAATTGTAATAAGCTTTTGCTTCCTCAAACCATCCGTGAATTAGTGTTCATTTTCCCGTCCGTTTTTCGGAAAAAAACGGGAACGGGAATTCCCGCTTTTTGAAAATTGTTGCGGGAACGGGAAGCGGGAATTCCCGGCGGGAATCCCGCATTCCCGTTCAAAATTAAATTACCATTATAAGTCGAGATTTTTGAAGTATTTTTTATTAGACGGTGTAAAACCATCATATGTTATGTAGTTATAGATCAATATCACTGAAAACTTTAAAAAGAAAATATTTTTGACAAATTTTTTAGTTTTTCCTTTTAAAATCCCCCAAAACATCTGTTTACGGGAATTTTTTGCTACGGGAACGGGAAAACGGGACGTTTGCGGGAACGAAAACAGTGCGGGAACGGGAAGCGGGAATTCCCGTTCCCGCTTCCCGCCGGGAACGGAACGGGAAATGAACACTACCGTGAATTCTTCCATTAAAAGAATGCTTTAAAAAAAAGATCGCACAAAATTTAAGGAATAAAAATGAGTTTTTTATTTGAATATTTTAAAAATTTTACTCTCACCATAATAGTTTTATAAAAAAAACGTAAAACGTAGTATTTACTTCTATCAGCTAAAAACGGACCATACCAAAAATGGTATTACCATTGATAAGTTGAGCCCCCTTTAAAAATTGATAGTAGCATTAAAGTTTTCAAAATTTATTTATGTTGCAGCCGATTTGTTGAACCAGCCGTTTTATAGAACGGCTAGCCGGTTTATGGAACGGCTAGCCGTTTTACAGAACGGCTAGCCGTTTTATGGAACGGCTAGCCGGTTTCTTGAACCAATAGTTTTTTTTATAATTTTTTCAAATATTTAATTTTAAATGTATTCGGGGATAAGAACTCATCTCAAAAAATGGTTTGTTATTATTGCTGCTAAAACTGTGTTTTTACAGAAAAATCTAATATTACTTTTGTTAATAAACTTAAAAAAATAAAAAAGATTAAAACATCTATTTCAACAATAACAGTAAAATTAACTACAGCAAAAGTGTTATAAAAAAAGTGTGTCATATTTTGGCTTGCTGTTGTATTCGTAAGCTTTCGTAAATATTCGTTTGTGATTTTTCTATTGTTCCCCTCTCGCTTTGTTGCGGCTTGTTTTGGTTCTTAACACGCAAATCAAGGCAGTTAATTTGTTCCTCGTTTTTATGTGTTGTTATTCATGTTTGCTGCTGACAGGTAAACGTTCTCTTTTGAATAAAGATATTATTCATTTTTTTATTTTATTAATTATTTATTGTTTATTTAAGGAGATAACATTTGCTTAGAGATTTCAGGACAACAAAAAGGCAAACCAGAAGCTATGCAATTTGAAGCATCCCAAAGATTACTTGACCCTTCTGAAGCACCAAATGAAGAACAGTTAAGAATTCAATCAAAGGAATTATTTCAAACTGCTATTGAAGGATTTTTTACGTCGAAAAGAACTTCAAAAATTAAAAGTCGTGAAGAGATGAATTCTATTGTTATACTACTTCAACAAGTGGAAAGGGATGAATCTTTTTCAAGAACACAAAAAAAAGGTTATCATGCTATACAAAGGTTTGTTGTCACATTTTATCGTCATAAAATTGCTTGTGAAATTCTTTCATTGGTTTTTAGATATCAATATCAAGAAGTTGAAGATGATGTTGTTTTAAAAACAATTGGTGGCAAAATTGTTGTTGATAAAACAGTTTTATTTGATTTGCTTTACCGTGTTCATGAAAAAAAGGGCCATGGAGGGCGCGATGTCATGTACAAGTCTGCAAAGCTTCAAAAATACGATGGCATTAGCAAGTTGGTTTTTCACTAACTTTTATAACGTTTCCATATTTAAATTTCAGAGAGATTTTGGAAATTTTTCTCCAGTGCTGTCAATCATGTGAGCTTAAAAAGAATAAAACAAAGCGAGGTCTCGTTGTTCGTCCAATAATATGCAAAGATTTTAATCAACGTTGTCAAATGGATCTCATTGATCTTCAATCAAAAAAAGATGGGGATTATTCTTTCATTTTTGTATATCAAGACCATTTCACAAAATATATTCTTTTACGTCCCTTAATTAGCAAAACCGCTGCAGCTGTTGTTACTGTTTTGAAACAAATTTTTGCTGATTTTGGTCCTCCTTCAATATTACAAAGTGATAATGGACGTGAATTTGCAAATTCATCTGTTGAAGAACTGGTTTCTCTTTATGGTGGTAAAATGATTCATGGGCGTCCTCGTCATTCACAAAGCCAAGGATCAGTTGAACGAGCCAACAGAGACATACAGGTATTTTTCAGTCGTTATAGTATCTTTATAAACGGAATTTGCAGGATATTTTGACTATTGAAATGCAACGACAACAACGAGTTGATTGGTCGAATTTACTTGGTGATGTACAGCTGAAGAAAAATATGCGCTTTCATCGTGGAATTGGCAGAACTCCATATCAAGCACTATTTGGCAGACGTTGTACCCTTGATGAATCAAATGCTGAGACTGTTGGTATGTGTTTTTCCAATAACTTATTAAAACATTTAAAGAAGAATTTTAGGTGAAACTAATTATACCACGGCAACCGACAATGATGAAGATGGGAATGTTGATGGTGAAGATGGGAATGTTGATGGTGAAGATGGGAATGTTGATGGTGAAGATGGGAATGTTGATGGTGAAGATGGAAATGAAGATGGTGAAAATGAAAGTTTATATCAGCTGGGTGAAAAAGAAGAAGACGAAGAAGAAATCATATCTGAAGAAGAAAATATTGAAGAATCTGAAGAGGAGAATATTGAAGAATCTGAAGAAGAAATTGAAGCAAATGAAGCAAAGCAACAGCAAATTAGAAAAGAACGGAATGGTACTAGCGTAGCACTTAATCAACAAGCTACAAAAATGCTAGCTGCAAGTGAACGACGTTTTGCCCCTGTTTCAGTAGGACAAAATGTCAGAATACCTATTCCTGATGTTGATAAAGGAAAAACTGATCATCGAAGTGTTATGGGCGTTATTCTTGAAGAAAAAAATGGGTTTTATAAAGTTGGTACTCAAACAGGTAAGAAGAAATGCTGTACATTTGTTATTTCTCACAAAAAAGTTTAGGTGTGTTGAAATCTCTTTACAGTCGAAATCAAATTGAACCAGTTACTCAGCGCTTTATTTCAATTGACTCTGTTCCTGATGTTATTATTAATTCTTTAAGAACTGCAGCTAATGCAGCCTCTGTATCTGGTGGACAAGGGTTTCTTCACTGCAATTGTTTAACTGGTTGTCAAGGCGGTCGATGCAGATGTTTGAAAGCTGAACGGTTATGTAACTCTCGATGCCATAATAGTAATACTTGTTGTAATAAATGATACATTTTCAAACTTTTATTGTGATTTCAAATTTTTTTGAATTGTTGTTTTTTTGGTTAATAAATCTTTTATCTTAATAATATACTTCAAGTGATTTTCAAAAAGAAGAAAAGCAATAAATTTATTAACAAAAGTAATATTAGATTTTTCTGTAAAAACACAGTTTTAGCAGCAATAATAACAAACCATTTTTTGAGATGAGTTCTTATCCCCGAATACATTTAAAATTAAATATTTGAAAAAATTATAAAAAAAACTATTGGTTCAAGAAACCGGCTAGCCGTTCCATAAAACGGCTAGCCGTTCTGTAAAACGGCTAGCCGTTCCATAAACCGGCTAGCCGTTCTATAAAACGGCTGGTTCAACAAATCGGCTGCAACATTTACACTTTTTGCGATTTGCGACAAAATTAAAGCATTAAAAAGCACAAGCAAAGCTAAACAATAAATAAATATCAAATAGTAAAGACGCACACAATAAACTAAATTTGAATAACACTTTCTGTTCCATTTGAAAATAAAAGTTTAAGCATTTTTGCACCGATCCATGCTAGCCGTGCTTGACAGCTGCTTTTTCCTGGAGCTTCCATTGTTTTTATCAGACGCATTTGACTCTGGCCCATCCCCTGAAAAAATGTTTTGTATTTTTTAAAATAAAATTTGATATTCAAACATACCAAAAATGTTTGATGTGTTTGCCATATTGTAATTTTTGCATCTCCTGCAGAATAAACAGCCAAAAATTTTCCATCAGATGAAAAAGCAATTGATGAAATTAAATTATTGTGAGCTTGAATCGTCTGAAAAAAAGTTATTGTACATTTTTATTGAGATTATAGCAAAAGTATAATGACAATAAGTCAGAAAAAAAGCTAAAGGTGCAATTGCGCAATGCTGATATGGAGCGATAGAAAAAAGAGGAGTTTTGTATAACTCCAAACTCGAATAATCACGATAGAAAAAAAACTTACTTGTGATTTTATATTACTTTTAAGTTCATGAATAACAATAGCTCCATTACTTCCACCAATTGCAAGCTTTTTAGTTGCAGGACAATATGCAATCATATAAAGCTTAGCAATAGGTGGAAATAAATCATAAAAATTTTGATGTTTCAGTTGCTGTAGATCCAAGCAATGAATTAAAATATCACAAACAGGAACAACCAGCTCCACAACATCATTGTAATGGCTTTCAATAAGTTTTTCAAGAATTCGAAGAACATCTGATTTTGAAGCAATTAATGGAGACACTATACTGAGCTGAGTTGTTTGATGCAAAGAATTGTAACGTGTTACTTCAGTGCTTAAAGCTATGATAACAGCTTTCGGGCAGATGGAAGTTATTAAAGATAGAGAGTTCTTAGCGATTAAAGTTATTTCAATATTTTTAATTTCTTCAAGTGATGCTAGATGCAGCAATGCAAGGAGAAGTTTTGATAAATCAAGATGTGGTTGCCATTGAAGGAATCCACCACCAATTAAATCTACGGCACATTGTCGTAACGTTGAATCGATAGGGAGTGAAGATGTTTCAGGAGCAATTAAAAGCTCGAATAATGAAAGAGCTGTTGCTCTAACAGCAGTGTTATTGGCTTGATTAAATTCGTTTCCAAATTCAGTTCCAATAACCCCGAGCAAAACGATTGCAACTGCTTGATTTTGACGGATTTGATGTATACCACCATGGATAGGAGATAGATGAGTATCGGACTCTGGTATTGTTGATGGAGTATTTATGGCATTGGAAGCTGACAATTGTTGGTCATTGATGGTTGTAGTGGATGTATCAGTTGTTTGACGAGGTGGAATAGGTGGTGGTGGACGTGAAGGTGGCATTGAAATAGTTGATGTTTGAGCTTTCTCATCAGCACATGAACTTAAATTTGAAGCTGCTGCTGCAACAATATTGTTCGAAGTTATTGCCTTTCCCAATATGGACAAACTTGAATCCAATAGCACCGGTAAAAATGGCGACCATTCATTGATAAGCTTTTTTCTTCCATTAACGCCAATTCGATGCAATTCTTGTAACAGCAAAATTTGTGAAGCACTTCTAACTTCTATACATGGATCTTGCCATTTTTCTGCTAACAATTGTATTCTTGGTGGCATTACTTTATTTAAAAGCTCATTAGCCAAATCTCTTTGTTCATAGCTTGATGTAATTGCCAAGGCATTTGATAAAGCAATATTTGCAATTAAATGTGATGTAATCAAAGTGCTGCTCAAATGTGATGTTGATAAGGTATTACTTGACTCCCAATGAACATGTTTTTCTTTTGATTCCACTTTTTCAACAATATTTTTTTCATCTGATGGCATATAAAGGGATATACTGCTATTGCTTGATACAATACCAAAATGTTGTAGAATTGAAGGCTTAAACAATCCATGTTTAATTGCTGCAGTTGTATTCGTGTTGTCACTCCAATCAAAAATAAATGAAAGAAGTAATTTTGCAATTTCACTGACAACAGTTTTTGCGACAAATTTTTCATTTCTTGGTGTTACAGAAACCTTTCTAGATTTTGTCGAGATCAAAGAAGACAAAGAAAGTTGAAAAGAAGATGATCTTGAATCACTATCACTTGTATTCATTTCTTTAAAAATATCGTTGACGTTAAATAATAGCAAATGTGCTTGATTTGAAAATTTTTTAAGTGGAATAATTTTCAAAGGCTTTGAATGATGTGCTTGACTTTCTTTTGCCATATGCAAATTGGCATCAGTCTTTCCTGCAATCTTCTTAACAGCAGCAAGATTTTTATTTTTTATTGCTCGAAGCATTTGTGTTGCTTGATTAGCACCTGCTTCATCATGATATTCAAAAATTCCAATCTGTTCTTTACAGCCTTCAATAACGTCTTCAGCAATTAATCCAGTAACAATTCGATCAAGATTTGCTAAAAAGTTTACTATTTGTTTTGTGAAAATTCAGATTACGAAAAATGTCTTACCCGTTTCCATTTGCCATACATACAATGAATCATCAGCACATCTAACCATCATGAGATCATCTAATGGTCGCCAATGAATATCAATGATAGGAAAAATTTGTCGACTTGCAAGTAAAATACATTTGTTTTCTTTTAAGCTTAGCAAAGCAGCAGAATTGTCATCAGCAATGGAGCAGATGGTGTGTAAAATTCGAGGCTTAAAAGGTGGTTTTGTTTATTGAATTTTTTATTACCATGAGTAACAAAATGTTGAACCCTTTTTTTCTCTTATTTTTTTCATTTTTAAAAATTTAATAAAACGATTTCTAGACTACCAAATTACATAACACGTTTAGGAATTGATCTATGTCATTTTTAGACTCTAATATATCTTAGGATTCCATCTGGAACCTCGACAATACCCTAGACCTCAAAAAATGACAAAAATCTGTAAAAAGTTGTAAAATTGAAAAATTTAACACGATTTTTTACGAGTTTCCAAGAATTTTTTAAAAAATGGAAAAAAGTTTAAAAAAATTCCTGGAAAATTGTGAAAACACGTGTTATATTTTTCACGAATTTCCACGGTTTTCTACGGCTTTCCACGAATTTGTTAAACCTTGGGGTGTTGTTTGGGCTCCAGATACGGTCAAAGGGTATATTGGGGTCCACAAGTGATGTAGATCTTTTTCCCAGGGCTTATATCACTAAAAGTTTTATGTAATTTGGTCTTCTAGAAATTGTTTAATTAAAAAATGGGAGAAAAATGAAAAAAATATTTTCACACCAATTTTAATTAAAAAATTAATTTTTCATCTGTTACTCAAAGTTTAATAAATTGCTTTACAAAGCTCCAAAATTTAATCTATATTGAAATTTCATCCCTTTCAAAGCTTCAATAATCTCTCACTTACATTACAGTTATCTGGTGGAATTAAAAGCCTTTGAATAATACCACCTTGTGAACAAAAGCAATGCAGCTTTGAGCCAGTTGTTAAATTCCAGCTAATAACACAAAAATCTTTTCCACCAGAAATAAAAATATTTGAATCATATCTTGAGCTTTCTTCAAAGGGATAAATAAAACATGTTACAGCAGATGAATGACCGGATAATATTCGATGTGGAGTTGGGATGAATGGAGTTGAAAATTGTGATTTAATAGCTTCACATGCATTTGTTAAAATTATTTTTCCATCCTCGCATCCAAGAAGAAGTTTTCCTTGATTAGGAATGTAAAGGGTTGAAGTTATTTTTGTATTTTCCTATAAATGTAGCTATGTTAATTTATAAAATATTTTAAAAAATGCACTATCGTTTGTATGCTGTAACTGAGAGCGATATAAAAACTGATTAATAATTTGCAAAAAAGTGACTGCAATATTTGTGCAACAACTTACAGTGTCATAAATTCCTGGTAAAGCTGATTTACTATCTACCCATACTTTCTTTAATGATTGTTGCAAAGTTGGTCCAAACAACGCTGGCTTTTTATTTTGAATTACATCTTTAACTAGCAAATCCATATTATCTGGAAACTTAAAAGCAGCAATATTGCCATGACCATCACCACGATAAGCAAAAACTGATACGTTATTTCCAGCGAAGGTTGTTAAAGTATCAAAGAGAAAAGTACCAAAATTAATAAAATATGTATTAATTGAAGGCTCAAAACTTTTTAACAATCCAAATACAAATGGATGATCAGCAGTTGAATTACCAGAATTGCTTAAAGCTCCAGTAACTCTATGCTTCGGTAGCTGAAATAATGCAATAGTACCATCAATAAAACCAACAGCAATTTTATCGATATCAATTATCACTCCATCAATAGCTTCGATTGAACATTCTGAGATAATTAATGGAATAAAGCTATTAATATCCAAAATATGCCATGACGAAGACGAAATAATAAACATAATTTTTGGATTTTTGTTAGAACATGAAATTGATTTAACGTTTTTAATAGGCAGAGATTTTGCTTCATCTTCATAAATAATATTTTGATGTTCAGTTTTTGTGGTATCTGATAATGACCATATTTTTATCATCCCAGAAATTGAAATGCCATAAATTGCATCTGAAAAACAGGGTTTTTTTTATTTATAATCTAATATTCAATATTGTTAAATGCAGAAGTTGAGAATCAAAATTTATTCGATTGCAAATTTAGATGAAAAAGATACTGTTACAGTTTACAATGGATGTATTAAAGGGATACCAAAGTAAAGGCCTTATATATTGTCTTCATAGTCTCAGGGTGGAAGATTCAGTCGCTGAAATTTATCCCCCAAAATATCCCTTAACAAAACGATTTTTTAGACAACATATGGGGACTTAACTTATGCGCTGTTTGGCTCCAATATGCATCAACAATGCTCAATTTAAGCTACCACAAACCTCGACTATTCAATCTTTTAACAATTGTAAAAGCATTAATCCAATCTGGATCAACTCTTGAACATAATGTAAACAAAATATTAAGATCATTAGCATCAATAACAACAATATCTGCATAATCACCAATACAGTATAGCTGTGAAACTGATTGTGTTGATGAGGTCTAAAATGTACTACAAAAATGCTTTAAAAAAGCAAAAATAAAAATATTACATATGGGATAATCTTTCGATGCACAAATGAATGCTTAACAGTTTCAACACAGCTTCCATCACTACTATCCCAAAGACAGATTTGTCCTTTTCGGCAACATGATATATATCTTCTAAAAATTTTTAGCTTAAAAATAATCTTAAATTTAAATATTTACGTTGAAGTAGATAAATCTGAAGCTGAAGCTAAGCATGTAATAGCAGCATCATGTCCAAGTAAAAACATATTTGGTTCAATACTACCCTTTTCAATTTTCCATTGAATAAGTTGTCCTTCATCTGAGCCAGTAATAATAATAGAACCATTTTGAATAACAGCAATCTGAGATATTTTATGCTTTGGTGGCACAGATCCCCATAGAATTACTGGAACTATAAGGTCATGTTTATCTTCTTTCGTCATGGTTAAATATAAATATTATACAAAATTACTTTTATAACATTTTATGTACAAAAATTAGAGATCAAAAAACAAAATAGAGAGAGCAACCAAAGAAAAAAAATTGAGCGACGTTAAAATTTGAATATTGGAAAACTCAAATTCGCTTTGAGAATTTTTTTATGTCTTTATTTGGAGAGTTTAAATGAAAAAAAAAATGGAGGGGTATTTATGATGTTGTTGCATCTAAACAAACAAAATAATGCATTAAATTGATCAAACGTCATCGATTAAGACTGTTATTGTTAAAATCTGATGCATTATATCCAGGTTCAAAAAACTCCCAATTATATCGGATGACGGAGAAGGGAATGGAGACGTTTGATAAAGTGCACTAGCCATGGCATTTGACCAAATGAAAATTCTATAAAATGGGCAAATTACAATATCATTGAAGCTTATTTAAAATACTTTTTTTGCAGAATGAAGCATTTTTTTAAAACTTCCGCTGACAATAATGCCTAAATGTGCCATACTAAAATTTTTTTTAAATGTTCTACAACTGCAATACATTTCTTTGGAAAAAAATGGTTTTATTTTATCACCAAAATTCGTTTTAATACAGCTTTAGTTAAAAATCTTCAAAAACTATGAAGATACATTGTAATAACAACGAGTGAGAAATTATCATTAACAAATTATTATGATTGTTGGAAGCAAAGCCAAAAAGTTTTGCAGCTCCAAAACTTCATCGTATTTTAATCAATTGTCCCGCTTTACTTCAACATAAAAAATATAAACAAAATTTAGCAGAAAGCAAAAAACTATATTGATAAAAAAATAATGACAAACAAAATACAAAGGATTCAAAAAAACACAATAAAAAAAGACTATAAATTGCGTACCGCATACAAATTGACAATATTAATTAATTCGTCGTATTTTACTTCACTAATTCGCCCAAGGCATCGAATAACTGGTGGCTTATATTCCTGAATATCACTTTCAATAATTTCATCCAAAAAAGTTTCAATACGATTTTTATATGCTTCTGTAATGGATGGCAAAAAGTCAATAGCAAATAAGGTTTTTTTATTTATCTAAAATGCTATTTATTAAATATGATGATGATTACCGAAAAAGAAGAGCAAAAACTCACTTCGGTATAAGCAAAGAATGCATCAATATCAAATACAACAGTATTATTAAGCAAACAAAAGAAATCCAATGTTAGAAACTGAGAAAGTTATAAAAGACTCTTTACAGTTTTAGATAAAATAAGTGATTTATTTTGAAAAGGATGACTAAGAAAACTAATTTCTAAAAAAGACATACAGATTGCAAATTAAGAAAAAACATTAATAAAAAAAAATGTTTTCTCTCAACAACATCTACAACAACAGCCACCTTACTTTTTTCTATTTGCTGCTATACAAGATTTTAATTAATTGACTTAATTTCATGAAAAAACAATAAAAAATAAGCCCTGCAGTTGGATTTTTGAATGTCTAATTCATCATTTACCAGTTTTCGAAATTCTGTTTTCTCTCAACAACATCTACAACAACAGCCACCTTACTTTTTTCTATTTTGGGCTGTACAAGATTTTACATAATAGACATAATTTCATGAAAAAACAAAAAAAAATAAGCCCTGCAGTTGTATTTTTGAATGTCTAACTCTTCATTTACCAGTTTTTCAAAAATGTGTTTTCTCTCAACAACATCTACAACAACAGCCACCTTACTTTTTTCTATTTGCGGCTATACAAGATTTTACATAATAGACTTAATTTCATGAAAAAACAATAACAAATAAGCCCTGCAGTTGTATTTTTGAATGTCTAACTCTTCATTTACCAGTTTTTCAAAAATGTGTTTTCTCTCAACAACATCTACAACAACAGCCACCTTACTTTTTTCTATTTGCGGCTATACAAGATTTTACATAATAGACTTAATTTCATGAAAAAACAATAACAAATAAGCCCTGCAGTTGTATTTTTGAATGTCTAACTCTTCATTTACCAGTTTTTCAAAAATGTGTTTTCTCTCAACAACATCTACAACAACAGCCACCTTACTTTTTTCTATTTGCGGCTATACAAGATTTTACATAATAGACTTAATTTCATGAAAAAACAATAACAAATAAGCCCTGCAGTTGTATTTTTGAATGTCTAACTCTTCATTTACCAGTTTTTCAAAAATGTGTTTTCTCTCAACAACATCTACAACAACAGCCACCTTACTTTTTTCTATTTGCGGCTATACAAGATTTTACATAATAGACTTAATTTCATGAAAAAACAATAACAAATAAGCCCTGCAGTTGTATTTTTGAATGTCTAACTCTTCATTTACCAGTTTTTCAAAAATGTGTTTTCTCTCAACAACATCTACAACAACAGCCACCTTACTTTTTTCTATTTGCGGCTATACAAGATTTTACATAATAGACTTAATTTCATGAAAAAACAATAACAAATAAGCCCTGCAGTTGTATTTTTGAATGTCTAACTCTTCATTTACCAGTTTTTCAAAAATGTGTTTTCTCTCAACAACATCTACAACAACAGCCACCTTACTTTTTTCTATTTGCGGCTATACAAGATTTTACATAATAGACTTAATTTCATGAAAAAACAATAACAAATAAGCCCTGCAGTTGTATTTTTGAATGTCTAACTCTTCATTTACCAGTTTTTCAAAAATGTGTTTTCTCTCAACAACATCTACAACAACAGCCACCTTACTTTTTTCTATTTGCGGCTATACAAGATTTTACATAATAGACTTAATTTCATGAAAAAACAATAACAAATAAGCCCTGCAGTTGTATTTTTGAATGTCTAACTCTTCATTTACCAGTTTTTCAAAAATGTGTTTTCTCTCAACAACATCAACAACAACAGCCACCTTACTTTTTTCTATTTGCGGCTATACAAGATTTTACATAATAGACTTAATTTCATGAAAAAACAATAACAAATAAGCCCTGCAGTTGTATTTTTGAATGTCTAACTCTTCATTTACCAGTTTTTCAAAAATGTGTTTTCTCTCAACAACATCAACAACAACAGCCACCTTACTTTTTTCTATTTGCGGCTATACAAGATTTTACATAATAGACTTAATTTCATGAAAAAACAATAACAAATAAGCCCTGCAGTTGTATTTTTGAATGTCTAACTCTTCATTTACCAGTTTTTCAAAAATGTGTTTTCTCTCAACAACATCTACAACAACAGCCACCTTACTTTTTTCTATTTGCGGTTATACAAGATTTTACATAATAGACTTAATTTCATGAAAAAACAATAACAAATAAGCCCTGCAGTTGTATTTTTGAATGTCTAAGTCATCATTTACCAGTTTTTCGAAATTTTGTTTTCTCTCAACAACATCTACAACAACAGCCACCTTACTTTTTTCTATTTGCGGCTATACAAGATTTTACATAATAGACTTAATTTCATGAAAAAACAATAACAAATAAGCCCTGCAGTTGTATTTTTGAATGTCTAACTCTTCATTTAACAGTTTTTCAAAAATGTGTTTTCTCTCAACAACATCTACAACAACAGCCACCTTACTTTTTTCTATTTGCGGCTATACAAGATTTTACATAATAGACTTAATTTCATGAAAAAACAATAACAAATAAGCCCTGCAGTTGTATTTTTGAATGTCTAAGTCATCATTTACCAGTTTTTCGAAATTTTGTTTTCTCTCAACAACATCTACAACAACAGCCACCTTACTTTTTTCTATTTGCGGCTATACAAGATTTGAATTAATAGACTTAATTTCATGAAAAAACAATAACAAATAAGCCCTGCAGTTGTATTTTTGAATGTCTAACTCTTCATTTACCAGTTTTTCAAAAATGTGTTTTCTCTCAACAACATCAACAACAACAGCCACCTTACTTTTTTCTATTTGCGGCTATACAAGATTTTACATAATAGACTTAATTTCATGAAAAAACAATAACAAATAAGCCCTGCAGTTGTATTTTTGAATGTCTAACTCTTCATTTACCAGTTTTTCAAAAATGTGTTTTCTCTCAACAACATCTACAACAACAGCCACCTTACTTTTTTCTATTTGCCGGCTATATAAGATTTTACATAATAGACTTAATTTCATGAAAAAACAATAACAAATAAGCCCTGCAGTTGTATTTTTGAATGTCTAACTCTTCATTTACCAGTTTTTCAAAAATGTGTTTTCTCTCAACAACATCAACAACAACAGCCACCTTACTTTTTTCTATTTGCGGCTATACAAGATTTGAATTAATAGACTTAATTTCATGAAAAAACAATAACAAATAAGCCCTGCAGTTGTATTTTTGAATGTCTAACTCTTCATTTACCAGTTTTTCAAAAATGTGTTTTCTCTCAACAACATCAACAACAACAGCCACCTTACTTTTTTCTATTTGCGGCTATACAAGATTTGAATTAATAGACTTAATTTCATGAAAAAACAATAACAAATAAGCCCTGCAGTTGTATTTTTGAATGTCTAACTCTTCATTTACCAGTTTTTCAAAAATGTGTTTTCTCTCAACAACATCTACAACAACAGCCACCTTACTTTTTTCTATTTGCGGCTATACAAGATTTTACATAATAGACTTAATTTCATGAAAAAACAATAACAAATAAGCCCTGCAGTTGTATTTTTGAATGTCTAAGTCATCATTTACCAGTTTTTCGAAATTTTGTTTTCTCTCAACAACATCTACAACAACAGCCACCTTACTTTTTTCTATTTGCGGCTATACAAGATTTTACATAATAGACTTAATTTCATGAAAAAACAATAACAAATAAGCCCTGCAGTTGTATTTTTGAATGTCTAACTCTTCATTTACCAGTTTTTCAAAAATGTGTTTTCTCTCAACAACATCTACAACAACAGCCACCTTACTTTTTTCTATTTGCGGCTATACAAGATTTTACATAATAGACTTAATTTCATGAAAAAACAATAACAAATAAGCCCTGCAGTTGTATTTTTGAATGTCTAAGTCATCATTTACCAGTTTTTCGAAATTTTGTTTTCTCTCAACAACATCTACAACAACAGCCACCTTACTTTTTTCTATTTGCGGCTATACAAGATTTGAATTAATAGACTTAATTTCATGAAAAAACAATAACAAATAAGCCCTGCAGTTGTATTTTTGAATGTCTAACTCTTCATTTACCAGTTTTTCAAAAATGTGTTTTCTCTCAACAACATCTACAACAACAGCCACCTTACTTTTTTCTATTTGCGGCTATACAAGATTTTACATAATAGACTTAATTTCATGAAAAAACAATAACAAATAAGCCCTGCAGTTGTATTTTTGAATGTCTAACTCTTCATTTACCAGTTTTTCAAAAATGTGTTTTCTCTCAACAACATCTACAACAACAGCCACCTTACTTTTTTCTATTTGCGGCTATACAAGATTTTACATAATAGACTTAATTTCATGAAAAAACAATAACAAATAAGCCCTGCAGTTGTATTTTTGAATGTCTAAGTCATCATTTACCAGTTTTTCAAAAATGTGTTTTCTCTCAACAACATCTACAACAACAGCCACCTTACTTTTTTCTATTTGCGGCTATACAAGATTTGAATTAATAGACTTAATTTCATGAAAAAACAATAACAAATAAGCCCTGCAGTTGTATTTTTGAATGTCTAACTCTTCATTTACCAGTTTTTCAAAAACGTGTTTTCTCTCAACAACATCAACAACAACAGCCACCTTACTTTTTTCTATTTGCGGTTATACAAGATTTTACATAATAGACTTAATTTCATGAAAAAACAATAACAAATAAGCCCTGCAGTTGTATTTTTGAATGTCTAACTCTTCATTTACCAGTTTTTCAAAAATGTGTTTTCTCTCAACAACATCAACAACAACAGCCACCTTACTTTTTTCTATTTGCGGCTATACAAGATTTTACATAATAGACTTAATTTCATGAAAAAACAATAACAAATAAGCCCTGCAGTTGCATTTTTGAATGTCTAACTCTTCATTTACCAGTTTTTCAAAAATGTGTTTTCTCTCAACAACATCTACAACAACAGCCACCTTACTTTTTTCTATTTGCGGTTATACAAGATTTTACATAATAGACTTAATTTCATGAAAAAACAATAACAAATAAGCCCTGCAGTTGTATTTTTGAATGTCTAACTCTTCATTTACCAGTTTTTCAAAAATGTGTTTTCTCTCAACAACATCTACAACAACAGCCACCTTACTTTTTTCTATTTGCGGTTATACAAGATTTTACATAATAGACTTAATTTCATGAAAAAACAATAACAAATAAGCCCTGCAGTTGTATTTTTGAATGTCTAACTCTTCATTTACCAGTTTTTCAAAAATGTGTTTTCTCTCAACAACATCTACAACAACAGCCACCTTACTTTTTTCTATTTGCGGCTATACAAGATTTTACATAATAGACTTAATTTCATGAAAAAACAATAACAAATAAGCCCTGCAGTTGTATTTTTGAATGTCTAACTCTTCATTTACCAGTTTTTCAAAAATGTGTTTTCTCTCAACAACATCTACAACAACAGCCACCTTACTTTTTTCTATTTGCGGTTATACAAGATTTTACATAATAGACTTAATTTCATGAAAAAACAATAACAAATAAGCCCTGCAGTTGTATTTTTGAATGTCTAACTCTTCATTTACCAGTTTTTCAAAAATGTGTTTTCTCTCAACAACATCAACAACAACAGCCACCTTACTTTTTTCTATTTGCGGCTATACAAGATTTTACATAATAGACTTAATTTCATGAAAAAACAATAACAAATAAGCCCTGCAGTTGTATTTTTGAATGTCTAACTCTTCATTTACCAGTTTTTCAAAAATGTGTTTTCTCTCAACAACATCAACAACAACAGCCACCTTACTTTTTTCTATTTGCGGCTATACAAGATTTTACATAATAGACTTAATTTCATGAAAAAACAATAACAAATAAGCCCTGCAGTTGTATTTTTGAATGTCTAACTCTTCATTTACCAGTTTTTCAAAAATGTGTTTTCTCTCAACAACATCAACAACAACAGCCACCTTACTTTTTTCTATTTGCGGCTATACAAGATTTTACATAATAGACTTAATTTCATGAAAAAACAATAACAAATAAGCCCTGCAGTTGTATTTTTGAATGTCTAACTCTTCATTTACCAGTTTTTCAAAAATGTGTTTTCTCTCAACAACATCAACAACAACAGCCACCTTACTTTTTTCTATTTGCGGCTATACAAGATTTTACATAATAGACTTAATTTCATGAAAAAACAATAACAAATAAGCCCTGCAGTTGTATTTTTGAATGTCTAAGTCATCATTTACCAGTTTTTCAAAAATGTGTTTTCTCTCAACAACATCAACAACAACAGCCACCTTACTTTTTTCTATTTGCGGTTATACAAGATTTTACATAATAGACTTAATTTCATGAAAAAACAATAACAAATAAGCCCTGCAGTTGTATTTTTGAATGTCTAACTCTTCATTTACCAGTTTTTCAAAAATGTGTTTTCTCTCAACAACATCAACAACAACAGCCACCTTACTTTTTTCTATTTGCGGCTATACAAGATTTTACATAATAGACTTAATTTCATGAAAAAACAATAACAAATAAGCCCTGCAGTTGTATTTTTGAATGTCTAACTCTTCATTTACCAGTTTTTCAAAAATGTGTTTTCTCTCAACAACATCTACAACAACAGCCACCTTACTTTTTTCTATTTGCGGTTATACAAGATTTTACATAATAGACTTAATTTCATGAAAAAACAATAACAAATAAGCCCTGCAGTTGTATTTTTGAATGTCTAACTCTTCATTTACCAGTTTTTCAAAAATGTGTTTTCTCTCAACAACATCTACAACAACAGCCACCTTACTTTTTTCTATTTGCGGTTATACAAGATTTTACATAATAGACTTAATTTCATGAAAAAACAATAACAAATAAGCCCTGCAGTTGTATTTTTGAATGTCTAACTCTTCATTTACCAGTTTTTCAAAAATGTGTTTTCTCTCAACAACATCTACAACAACAGCCACCTTACTTTTTTCTATTTGCGGCTATACAAGATTTTACATAATAGACTTAATTTCATGAAAAAACAATAACAAATAAGCCCTGCAGTTGTATTTTTGAATGTCTAACTCTTCATTTACCAGTTTTTCAAAAATGTGTTTTCTCTCAACAACATCTACAACAACAGCCACCTTACTTTTTTCTATTTGCGGTTATACAAGATTTTACATAATAGACTTAATTTCATGAAAAAACAATAACAAATAAGCCCTGCAGTTGTATTTTTGAATGTCTAACTCTTCATTTACCAGTTTTTCAAAAATGTGTTTTCTCTCAACAACATCAACAACAACAGCCACCTTACTTTTTTCTATTTGCGGCTATACAAGATTTTACATAATAGACTTAATTTCATGAAAAAACAATAACAAATAAGCCCTGCAGTTGTATTTTTGAATGTCTAACTCTTCATTTACCAGTTTTTCAAAAATGTGTTTTCTCTCAACAACATCAACAACAACAGCCACCTTACTTTTTTCTATTTGCGGCTATACAAGATTTGAATTAATAGACTTAATTTCATGAAAAAACAATAACAAATAAGCCCTGCAGTTGTATTTTTGAATGTCTAACTCTTCATTTACCAGTTTTTCAAAAATGTGTTTTCTCTCAACAACATCTACAACAACAGCCACCTTACTTTTTTCTATTTGCGGCTATACAAGATTTGAATTAATAGACTTAATTTCATGAAAAAACAATAACAAATAAGCCCTGCAGTTGTATTTTTGAATGTCTAACTCTTCATTTACCAGTTTTTCAAAAATGTGTTTTCTCTCAACAACATCAACAACAACAGCCACCTTACTTTTTTCTATTTGCGGCTATACAAGATTTTACATAATAGACTTAATTTCATGAAAAAACAATAACAAATAAGCCCTGCAGTTGTATTTTTGAATGTCTAACTCTTCATTTACCAGTTTTTCAAAAATGTGTTTTCTCTCAACAACATCTACAACAAAAGCCACCTTACTTTTTTCTATTTGCGGTTATACAAGATTTTACATAATAGACTTAATTTCATGAAAAAACAATAACAAATAAGCCCTGCAGTTGTATTTTTGAATGTCTAACTCTTCATTTACCAGTTTTTCAAAAATGTGTTTTCTCTCAACAACATCAACAACAACAGCCACCTTACTTTTTTCTATTTGCGGCTATACAAGATTTTACATAATAGACTTAATTTCATGAAAAAACAATAACAAATAAGCCCTGCAGTTGTATTTTTGAATGTCTAACTCTTCATTTACCAGTTTTTCAAAAATGTGTTTTCTCTCAACAACATCTACAACAACAGCCACCTTACTTTTTTCTATTTGCGGTTATACAAGATTTTACATAATAGACTTAATTTCATGAAAAAACAATAACAAATAAGCCCTGCAGTTGTATTTTTGAATGTCTAACTCATCATTTACCAGTTTTTCGAAATTTTGTTTTCTCTCAACAACATCTACAACAACAGCCACCTTACTTTTTTCTATTTGCGGCTATACAAGATTTTACATAATAGACTTAATTTCATGAAAAAACAATAACAAATAAGCCCTGCAGTTGTATTTTTGAATGTCTAACTCTTCATTTACCAGTTTTTCAAAAATGTGTTTTCTCTCAACAACATCAACAACAACAGCCACCTTACTTTTTTCTATTTGCGGCTATACAAGATTTTACATAATAGACTTAATTTCATGAAAAAACAATAACAAATAAGCCCTGCAGTTGTATTTTTGAATGTCTAACTCTTCATTTACCAGTTTTTCAAAAATGTGTTTTCTCTCAACAACATTTACAACAACAGCCACCTTACTTTTTTCTATTTGCGGCTATACAAGATTTTACATAATAGACTTAATTTCATGAAAAAACAATAACAAATAAGCCCTGCAGTTGTATTTTTGAATGTCTAACTCTTCATTTACCAGTTTTTCAAAAATGTGTTTTCTCTCAACAACATCAACAACAACAGCCACCTTACTTTTTTCTATTTGCGGCTATACAAGATTTTACATAATAGACTTAATTTCATGAAAAAACAATAACAAATAAGCCCTGCAGTTGTATTTTTGAATGTCTAACTCTTCATTTACCAGTTTTTCGAAATTTTGTTTTCTCTCAACAACATCTACAACAACAGCCACCTTACTTTTTTCTATTTGCGGCTATACAAGATTTTACATAATAGACTTAATTTCATGAAAAAACAATAACAAATAAGCCCTGCAGTTGTATTTTTGAATGTCTAACTCATCATTTACCAGTTTTTCGAAATTTTGTTTTCTCTCAACAACATCTACAACAACAGCCACCTTACTTTTTTCTATTTGCGGCTATACAAGATTTTACATAATAGACTTAATTTCATGAAAAAACAATAACAAATAAGCCCTGCAGTTGTATTTTTGAATGTCTAACTCTTCATTTACCAGTTTTTCGAAATTTTGTTTTCTCTCAACAACATCTACAACAACAGCCACCTTACTTTTTTCTATTTGCGGCTATACAAGATTTTACATAATAGACTTAATTTCATGAAAAAACAATAACAAATAAGCCCTGCAGTTGTATTTTTGAATGTCTAACTCATCATTTACCAGTTTTTCGAAATTTTGTTTTCTCTCAACAACATCTACAACAACAGCCACCTTACTTTTTTCTATTTGCGGCTATACAAGATTTTACATAATAGACTTAATTTCATGAAAAAACAATAACAAATAAGCCCTGCAGTTGTATTTTTGAATGTCTAACTCTTCATTTACCAGTTTTTCAAAAATGTGTTTTCTCTCAACAACATTTACAACAACAGCCACCTTACTTTTTTCTATTTGCGGCTATACAAGATTTTACATAATAGACTTAATTTCATGAAAAAACAATAACAAATAAGCCCTGCAGTTGTATTTTTGAATGTCTAACTCATCATTTACCAGTTTTTCGAAATTTTGTTTTCTCTCAACAACATCTACAACAACAGCCACCTTACTTTTTTCTATTTGCGGCTATACAAGATTTTACATAATAGACTTAATTTCATGAAAAAACAATAACAAATAAGCCCTGCAGTTGTATTTTTGAATGTCTAACTCTTCATTTACCAGTTTTTCAAAAATGTGTTTTCTCTCAACAACATCTACAACAACAGCCACCTTACTTTTTTCTATTTGCGGCTATACAAGATTTTACATAATAGACTTAATTTCATGAAAAAACAATAACAAATAAGACCTGCAGTTGTATTTTTGAATGTCTAACTCTTCATTTACCAGTTTTTCAAAAATGTGTTTTCTCTCAACAACATCTACAACAACAGCCACCTTACTTTTTTCTATTTGCGGTTATACAAGATTTTACATAATAGACTTAATTTCATGAAAAAACAATAACAAATAAGCCCTGCAGTTGTATTTTTGAATGTCTAACTCTTCATTTACCAGTTTTTCAAAAATGTGTTTTCTCTCAACAACATCAACAACAACAGCCACCTTACTTTTTTCTATTTGCGGCTATACAAGATTTTACATAATAGACTTAATTTCATGAAAAAACAATAACAAATAAGCCCTGCAGTTGTATTTTTGAATGTCTAACTCTTCATTTACCAGTTTTTCAAAAATGTGTTTTCTCTCAACAACATCTACAACAACAGCCACCTTACTTTTTTCTATTTGCGGCTATACAAGATTTTACATAATAGACTTAATTTCATGAAAAAACAATAACAAATAAGCCCTGCAGTTGTATTTTTGAATGTCTAACTCTTCATTTACCAGTTTTTCAAAAATGTGTTTTCTCTCAACAACATCAACAACAACAGCCACCTTACTTTTTTCTATTTGCGGCTATACAAGATTTTACATAATAGACTTAATTTCATGAAAAAACAATAACAAATAAGCCCTGCAGTTGTATTTTTGAATGTCTAACTCTTCATTTACCAGTTTTTCAAAAATGTGTTTTCTCTCAACAACATCAACAACAACAGCCACCTTACTTTTTTCTATTTGCGGCTATACAAGATTTTACATAATAGACTTAATTTCATGAAAAAACAATAACAAATAAGCCCTGCAGTTGTATTTTTGAATGTCTAACTCTTCATTTACCAGTTTTTCAAAAATGTGTTTTCTCTCAACAACATCAACAACAACAGCCACCTTACTTTTTTCTATTTGCGGTTATACAAGATTTTACATAATAGACTTAATTTCATGAAAAAACAATAACAAATAAGCCCTGCAGTTGTATTTTTGAATGTCTAACTCTTCATTTACCAGTTTTTCAAAAATGTGTTTTCTCTCAACAACATCTACAACAACAGCCACCTTACTTTTTTCTATTTGCGGCTATACAAGATTTTACATAATAGACTTAATTTCATGAAAAAACAATAACAAATAAGCCCTGCAGTTGTATTTTTGAATGTCTAACTCTTCATTTACCAGTTTTTCAAAAATGTGTTTTCTCTCAACAACATCAACAACAACAGCCACCTTACTTTTTTCTATTTGCGGTTATACAAGATTTTACATAATAGACTTAATTTCATGAAAAAACAATAACAAATAAGCCCTGCAGTTGTATTTTTGAATGTCTAACTCTTCATTTACCAGTTTTTCAAAAATGTGTTTTCTCTCAACAACATCTACAACAACAGCCACCTTACTTTTTTCTATTTGCGGCTATACAAGATTTTACATAATAGACTTAATTTCATGAAAAAACAATAACAAATAAGCCCTGCAGTTGTATTTTTGAATGTCTAACTCTTCATTTACCAGTTTTTCAAAAATGTGTTTTCTCTCAACAACATCTACAACAACAGCCACCTTACTTTTTTCTATTTGCGGCTATACAAGATTTTACATAATAGACTTAATTTCATGAAAAAACAATAACAAATAAGCCCTGCAGTTGTATTTTTGAATGTCTAACTCTTCATTTACCAGTTTTTCAAAAATGTGTTTTCTCTCAACAACATCAACAACAACAGCCACCTTACTTTTTTCTATTTGCGGCTATACAAGATTTTACATAATAGACTTAATTTCATGAAAAAACAATAACAAATAAGCCCTGCAGTTGTATTTTTGAATGTCTAACTCTTCATTTACCAGTTTTTCAAAAATGTGTTTTCTCTCAACAACATCAACAACAACAGCCACCTTACTTTTTTCTATTTGCGGCTATACAAGATTTTACATAATAGACTTAATTTCATGAAAAAACAATAACAAATAAGCCCTGCAGTTGTATTTTTGAATGTCTAACTCTTCATTTACCAGTTTTTCAAAAATGTGTTTTCTCTCAACAACATCAACAACAACAGCCACCTTACTTTTTTCTATTTGCGGCTATACAAGATTTTACATAATAGACTTAATTTCATGAAAAAACAATAACAAATAAGCCCTGCAGTTGTATTTTTGAATGTCTAACTCTTCATTTACCAGTTTTTCAAAAATGTGTTTTCTCTCAACAACATCAACAACAACAGCCACCTTACTTTTTTCTATTTGCGGTTATACAAGATTTTACATAATAGACTTAATTTCATGAAAAAACAATAACAAATAAGCCCTGCAGTTGTATTTTTGAATGTCTAACTCTTCATTTACCAGTTTTTCAAAAATGTGTTTTCTCTCAACAACATCTACAACAACAGCCACCTTACTTTTTTCTATTTGCGGCTATACAAGATTTTACATAATAGACTTAATTTCATGAAAAAACAATAACAAATAAGCCCTGCAGTTGTATTTTTGAATGTCTAACTCTTCATTTACCAGTTTTTCAAAAATGTGTTTTCTCTCAACAACATCTACAACAACAGCCACCTTACTTTTTTCTATTTGCGGTTATACAAGATTTTACATAATAGACTTAATTTCATGAAAAAACAATAACAAATAAGCCCTGCAGTTGTATTTTTGAATGTCTAACTCTTCATTTACCAGTTTTTCAAAAATGTGTTTTCTCTCAACAACATCTACAACAACAGCCACCTTACTTTTTTCTATTTGCGGTTATACAAGATTTTACATAATAGACTTAATTTCATGAAAAAACAATAACAAATAAGCCCTGCAGTTGTATTTTTGAATGTCTAACTCTTCATTTACCAGTTTTTCAAAAATGTGTTTTCTCTCAACAACATCAACAACAACAGCCACCTTACTTTTTTCTATTTGCGGCTATACAAGATTTTACATAATAGACTTAATTTCATGAAAAAACAATAACAAATAAGCCCTGCAGTTGTATTTTTGAATGTCTAACTCTTCATTTACCAGTTTTTCAAAAATGTGTTTTCTCTCAACAACATCAACAACAACAGCCACCTTACTTTTTTCTATTTGCGGCTATACAAGATTTTACATAATAGACTTAATTTCATGAAAAAACAATAACAAATAAGCCCTGCAGTTGTATTTTTGAATGTCTAACTCTTCATTTACCAGTTTTTCAAAAATGTGTTTTCTCTCAACAACATCAACAACAACAGCCACCTTACTTTTTTCTATTTGCGGCTATACAAGATTTTACATAATAGACTTAATTTCATGAAAAAACAATAACAAATAAGCCCTGCAGTTGTATTTTTGAATGTCTAACTCTTCATTTACCAGTTTTTCAAAAATGTGTTTTCTCTCAACAACATCAACAACAACAGCCACCTTACTTTTTTCTATTTGCGGTTATACAAGATTTTACATAATAGACTTAATTTCATGAAAAAACAATAACAAATAAGCCCTGCAGTTGTATTTTTGAATGTCTAACTCTTCATTTACCAGTTTTTCAAAAATGTGTTTTCTCTCAACAACATCTACAACAACAGCCACCTTACTTTTTTCTATTTGCGGTTATACAAGATTTTACATAATAGACTTAATTTCATGAAAAAACAATAACAAATAAGCCCTGCAGTTGTATTTTTGAATGTCTAACTCTTCATTTACCAGTTTTTCAAAAATGTGTTTTCTCTCAACAACATCTACAACAACAGCCACCTTACTTTTTTCTATTTGCGGCTATACAAGATTTTACATAATAGACTTAATTTCATGAAAAAACAATAACAAATAAGCCCTGCAGTTGTATTTTTGAATGTCTAACTCTTCATTTACCAGTTTTTCAAAAATGTGTTTTCTCTCAACAACATCTACAACAACAGCCACCTTACTTTTTTCTATTTGCGGTTATACAAGATTTTACATAATAGACTTAATTTCATGAAAAAACAATAACAAATAAGCCCTGCAGTTGTATTTTTGAATGTCTAACTCTTCATTTACCAGTTTTTCAAAAATGTGTTTTCTCTCAACAACATCTACAACAACAGCCACCTTACTTTTTTCTATTTGCGGTTATACAAGATTTTACATAATAGACTTAATTTCATGAAAAAACAATAACAAATAAGCCCTGCAGTTGTATTTTTGAATGTCTAACTCTTTATTTACCAGTTTTTCAAAAATGTGTTTTCTCTCAACAACATCAACAACAACAGCCACCTTACTTTTTTCTATTTGCGGCTATACAAGATTTTACATAATATACTTAATTTCATGAAAAAACAATAACAAATAAGCCCTGCAGTTGTATTTTTGAATGTCTAACTCTTCATTTACCAGTTTTTCAAAAATGTGTTTTCTCTCAACAACATCAACAACAACAGCCACCTTACTTTTTTCTATTTGCGGCTATACAAGATTTTACATAATAGACTTAATTTCATGAAAAAACAATAACAAATAAGCCCTGCAGTTGTATTTTTGAATGTCTAACTCTTCATTTACCAGTTTTTCAAAAATGTGTTTTCTCTCAACAACATCTACAACAACAGCCACCTTACTTTTTTCTATTTGCGGTTATACAAGATTTTACATAATAGACTTAATTTCATGAAAAAACAATAACAAATAAGCCCTGCAGTTGTATTTTTGAATGTCTAACTCTTTATTTACCAGTTTTTCAAAAATGTGTTTTCTCTCAACAACATCAACAACAACAGCCACCTTACTTTTTTCTATTTGCGGCTATACAAGATTTTACATAATATACTTAATTTCATGAAAAAACAATAACAAATAAGCCCTGCAGTTGTATTTTTGAATGTCTAACTCTTCATTTACCAGTTTTTCAAAAATGTGTTTTCTCTCAACAACATCAACAACAACAGCCACCTTACTTTTTTCTATTTGCGGCTATACAAGATTTTACATAATAGACTTAATTTCATGAAAAAACAATAACAAATAAGCCCTGCAGTTGTATTTTTGAATGTCTAACTCTTCATTTACCAGTTTTTCAAAAATGTGTTTTCTCTCAACAACATCAACAACAACAGCCACCTTACTTTTTTCTATTTGCGGCTATACAAGATTTTACATAATAGACTTAATTTCATGAAAAAACAATAACAAATAAGCCCTGCAGTTGTATTTTTGAATGTCTAACTCTTCATTTACCAGTTTTTCAAAAATGTGTTTTCTCTCAACAACATCAACAACAACAGCCACCTTACTTTTTTCTATTTGCGGCTATACAAGATTTTACATAATAGACTTAATTTCATGAAAAAACAATAACAAATAAGCCCTGCAGTTGTATTTTTGAATGTCTAAGTCATCATTTACCAGTTTTTCAAAAATGTGTTTTCTCTCAACAACATCTACAACAACAGCCACCTTACTTTTTTCTATTTGCGGCTATACAAGATTTTACATAATAGACTTAATTTCATGAAAAAACAATAACAAATAAGCCCTGCAGTTGTATTTTTGAATGTCTAACTCTTCATTTACCAGTTTTTCAAAAATGTGTTTTCTCTCAACAACATCAACAACAACAGCCACCTTACTTTTTTCTATTTGCGGCTATACAAGATTTTACATAATAGACTTAATTTCATGAAAAAACAATAACAAATAAGCCCTGCAGTTGTATTTTTGAATGTCTAACTCTTCATTTACCAGTTTTTCAAAAATGTGTTTTCTCTCAACAACATCAACAACAACAGCCACCTTACTTTTTTCTATTTGCGGCTATACAAGATTTTACATAATAGACTTAATTTCATGAAAAAACAATAACAAATAAGCCCTGCAGTTGTATTTTTGAATGTCTAACTCTTCATTTACCAGTTTTTCAAAAATGTGTTTTCTCTCAACAACATCTACAACAACAGCCACCTTACTTTTTTCTATTTGCGGCTATACAAGATTTTACATAATAGACTTAATTTCATGAAAAAACAATAACAAATAAGCCCTGCAGTTGTATTTTTGAATGTCTAACTCTTCATTTACCAGTTTTTCAAAAATGTGTTTTCTCTCAACAACATCTACAACAACAGCCACCTTACTTTTTTCTATTTGCGGTTATACAAGATTTTACATAATAGACTTAATTTCATGAAAAAACAATAACAAATAAGCCCTGCAGTTGTATTTTTGAATGTCTAACTCTTTATTTACCAGTTTTTCAAAAATGTGTTTTCTCTCAACAACATCAACAACAACAGCCACCTTACTTTTTTCTATTTGCGGCTATACAAGATTTTACATAATATACTTAATTTCATGAAAAAACAATAACAAATAAGCCCTGCAGTTGTATTTTTGAATGTCTAACTCTTCATTTACCAGTTTTTCAAAAATGTGTTTTCTCTCAACAACATCTACAACAACAGCCACCTTACTTTTTTCTATTTGCGGCTATACAAGATTTTACATAATAGACTTAATTTCATGAAAAAACAATAACAAATAAGCCCTGCAGTTGTATTTTTGAATGTCTAACTCTTTATTTACCAGTTTTTCAAAAATGTGTTTTCTCTCAACAACATCAACAACAACAGCCACCTTACTTTTTTCTATTTGCGGCTATACAAGATTTTACATAATAGACTTAATTTCATGAAAAAACAATAACAAATAAGCCCTGCAGTTGTATTTTTGAATGTCTAACTCTTCATTTACCAGTTTTTCAAAAATGTGTTTTCTCTCAACAACATCAACAACAACAGCCACCTTACTTTTTTCTATTTGCGGCTATACAAGATTTTACATAATAGACTTAATTTCATGAAAAAACAATAACAAATAAGCCCTGCAGTTGTATTTTTGAATGTCTAACTCTTCATTTACCAGTTTTTCAAAAATGTGTTTTCTCTCAACAACATCAACAACAACAGCCACCTTACTTTTTTCTATTTGCGGCTATACAAGATTTTACATAATAGACTTAATTTCATGAAAAAACAATAACAAATAAGCCCTGCTGTTGTATTTTTGAATGTCTAACTCTTCATTTACCAGTTTTTCAAAAATGTGTTTTCTCTCAACAACATCAACAACAACAGCCACCTTACTTTTTTCTATTTGCGGCTATACAAGATTTTACATAATAGACTTAATTTCATGAAAAAACAATAACAAATAAGCCCTGCAGTTGTATTTTTGAATGTCTAACTCTTCATTTACCAGTTTTTCAAAAATGTGTTTTCTCTCAACAACATCTACAACAACAGCCACCTTACTTTTTTCTATTTGCGGTTATACAAGATTTTACATAATAGACTTAATTTCATGAAAAAACAATAACAAATAAGCCCTGCAGTTGTATTTTTGAATGTCTAACTCTTCATTTACCAGTTTTTCAAAAATGTGTTTTCTCTCAACAACATCAACAACAACAGCCACCTTACTTTTTTCTATTTGCGGCTATACAAGATTTTACATAATAGACTTAATTTCATGAAAAAACAATAACAAATAAGCCCTGCTGTTGTATTTTTGAATGTCTAACTCTTCATTTACCAGTTTTTCAAAAATGTGTTTTCTCTCAACAACATCAACAACAACAGCCACCTTACTTTTTTCTATTTGCGGCTATACAAGATTTTACATAATAGACTTAATTTCATGAAAAAACAATAACAAATAAGCCCTGCAGTTGTATTTTTGAATGTCTAACTCTTCATTTACCAGTTTTTCAAAAATGTGTTTTCTCTCAACAACATCAACAACAACAGCCACCTTACTTTTTTCTATTTGCGGCTATACAAGATTTTACATAATAGACTTAATTTCATGAAAAAACAATAACAAATAAGCCCTGCAGTTGTATTTTTGAATGTCTAACTCTTCATTTACCAGTTTTTCAAAAATGTGTTTTCTCTCAACAACATCTACAACAACAGCCACCTTACTTTTTTCTATTTGCGGCTATACAAGATTTTACATAATAGACTTAATTTCATGAAAAAACAATAACAAATAAGCCCTGCAGTTGTATTTTTGAATGTCTAACTCTTCATTTACCAGTTTTTCAAAAATGTGTTTTCTCTCAACAACATCAACAACAACAGCCACCTTACTTTTTTCTATTTGCGGTTATACAAGATTTTACATAATAGACTTAATTTCATGAAAAAACAATAACAAATAAGCCCTGCAGTTGTATTTTTGAATGTCTAACTCTTCATTTACCAGTTTTTCAAAAATGTGTTTTCTCTCAACAACATCAACAACAACAGCCACCTTACTTTTTTCTATTTGCGGCTATACAAGATTTTACATAATAGACTTAATTTCATGAAAAAACAATAACAAATAAGCCCTGCAGTTGTATTTTTGAATGTCTAACTCTTCATTTACCAGTTTTTCAAAAATGTGTTTTCTCTCAACAACATCTACAACAACAGCCAGTTTACTTTTTTCTATTTGCGGCTATACAAGATTTGAATTAATAGACTTAATTTCATGAAAAAACAATAACAAATAAGCCCTGCAGTTGTATTTTTGAATGTCTAACTTATCATTTACCAGTTTTTCAAAAATGTGTTTTCTCTCAACAACATCAACAACAACAGCCACCTTACTTTTTTCTATTTGCGGCTATACAAGATTTGAATTAATAGACTTAATTTCATGAAAAAACAATAAAAAATAAGCCCTGCAGTTGTATTTTTGAATGTCTAATTTATCATTTCACTGTTTTTCGAAATTTTGTTATCTCTCAACAACATCTACAACAACAGCCAGTTTACTTTTTTCTATTTGCGGCTATACAAGATTTGAATTAATAGACTTAATTTCATGAAAAAACAATAACAAATAAGCCCTGCAGTTGTATTTTTGAATGTCTAACTTATCATTTACCAGTTTTTCAAAAATGTGTTTTCTCTCAACAACATCAACAACAACAGCCAGTTTACTTTTTTCTATTTGCGGCTATACAAGATTTGAATTAATAGACTTAATTTCATGAAAAAACAATAACAAATAAGCCCTGCAGTTGTATTTTTGAATGTCTAACTTATCATTTACCAGTTTTTCAAAAATGTGTTTTCTCTCAACAACATCAACAACAACATCCACCTTACTTTTTTCTTTTTGCGGCTATAGAAGATTTTAATTAATAGACTTAATTTCATGAAAAAACAAAAAAAATATTAGGAATGATAGAGGAGATTTAACTTTCATGGCCTTTAACAGCATCAGTATTAATACTTTCAGTTATCCATAACTGTATGATAGAATTATTAAGATCGATTATCTTCTTTACACCATCTTGTTCAGTTTGTCTATCATATTGTTTTTCATTATCATGATTGGTATGCCTAACAATATTTAAACTTGAGCTTGCAATTATTGAGTTCTTGCAGAAAAAGTAGTTGCACGTTTTGATCAGCTTTTGGTAAACATTAATAGATGATGGCTTTTTGAGTATGTAATAAATAATTCCATCTGGAATAAACCATGATTGCAGAAGATATGGACCACGAAAGCTTGGACATTTTGAAAAAGGTGTACCTGCTTCATTACTGCGTTTGGGCATTGTAACAGATGATAATAAGTTTAAAGCTCCTTGATGTGATGAATTAACTTTTAAGTTATAGAAGTAAAATTATCTATAAATTATTGACAATTAGTACCCCAATAAACAAATAAAACGAAAGAAAAACAATCAGTGCCCTTAACGGTTGTAGACAGGATATCCTGAAAAATAACTTTTTTGCCCAAAATTTTTTAAGTATGATAATTAACAATAAATCGTTAATATTGATTCAACAAATGAGTGATTTGACAAACTCTGTGAGCAAAAAAATGCTATTTACTTTGAATAAAAATTGATCTACTGGAGTTATTACCATAACAATAGCAATAAATAATATTCAGGAAAACTTGCATTGTACCACATGAATATTACTGTATTAAGCCTTAACAGAAAATAATGAAACTGATGTCAGCATATAGCTCGAACATTTCTTTATAAAGTTACATCAATGCAACATACAAATAGCAGTAATATTTATAAAATTGTATTTTTCAATCCTTGTTTCTTTTAACTAATTATGTAAATTAATATTTTTTATTAATAATATAACAGATAAAATTAAATCATTTCAATTAAACATTGCACAAAGATTCACCAGTCTTTTTTCAAAAAAAATGTAATCACCAAAAAAGAGAAGAAGATACACGTATCAGAAAAAAAAGAAATTTAAAAAAAGACTGGTTAACACAAAAATAGATAAAACAATAAAAAAGGTTTTTATAAAATAAATAAAAAACTAATATAGTTTATTATTTATTTACTTTGGTAAAAAAAGAAATATTTAAATAGAACCACGATGACCAAATTCTTTCCAACCAGGTGCAAGATGTTCAGGATTTTGACCAGTTAGGAGGAAGTGCTGAAATGGAAGGAGGTGGATTAATATGGATAAGGCATTTGATATAGCTAATGGATGTTAGCTCTAATGTTTTAAAAAAATATGCAAGTTATTACCGCTTATTGCATCTTATTTGTTTATAGAAGCCAATGTATTTCAGTTAGCGACTACAGTAACTCATACGCAAATTTTTCAAACAAGTACTTACTTGAAAATCACGTTGCATAGGCATCCATTTAGCATTTTCTTCTTCAGTTGTTTGTTTATCAAATAAATTTTGGCATAGCTGTCTTTGAACACTCAAAGGAAGATTTGAAGCAGCTGGAGGTAAAGATGTTGAAAGGAATGGTTCAGGTGTTGATGGAATTGATGCACCATCGCTATATCCAAGTGTCATATTTGTTTCAAAAACAGAAGGCACTCCACCAAATGAGAAAGGAAATGGTGAAGGGGTTAGCAAGCTGCCGTTAGAACCAGATGGAATTGGAATAGGATTTGATGAAGATGTTGTAGACGATGATGGAACAGGTGAAAATGCAGAATCTAGTAGATCACAACTTCCGGTTGTTGATTTATATATATCGTCACACGATAGGGAGAGAGTTGATGACGAAGAGGAAGGAGAAGAAGGATCAAAACCAAATGTAGAAGTTGTTGGAGAATGGGTTGAACAAAGATTATTTGTTGGAATAATCGAAGGCTGGTGATCATCACCATCAAATGATGACGAAGTTAATGACATTGCATTAGTTTGTGTGCGCATTATTTACTAAAAAAATACATACATTAGGGAGGGGAAGAAAAAAGGTCAATCGGATATTATCGCTCTATACTTTCTATTCGGTTAATACACGTTGAATAAGCAGCCCACCATTCAAAAAATGGACATAAAAATCACGAAAAAAACCGGACTTAAAAAAATGAAAGTTTTAGAAAAAAGGAATGTAAAAGAATGTGGAAGAACAAATTATGTATTTTTTGTGGACATTCATTCGAGAACATGGGTGTGGCTTATCACTAACAAAGAAAGAAATGAGGGAAATTTGGACACAAGTTTTGAGCAAATAAGTTTTTTTTAAGCTAAAAATAATGAAAAGCAAATATATGGAATTTGAAGAAGAAAGAAGGTTA
Organism: Panagrolaimus sp. LJ2400; assembly: GCA_024447215.1. Taxonomy (NCBI): domain Eukaryota; kingdom Metazoa; phylum Nematoda; class Chromadorea; order Rhabditida; family Panagrolaimidae; genus Panagrolaimus; species Panagrolaimus sp. LJ2400. The sequence goes on along the minus strand of JAMRYA010000038.1, from coordinate 14,534 downwards.
TCAGTTGAAAGAAATGAGGCATTAACGACTTGGTACAATGGAAGATTTTTTATCAAAAAAATATGTCACAAGGTTACAACATAAAAATCGAATAATTAAAATAATGAAAATTTTAAAGTCATCAAAATTTTAAAGAAGTAGTTTTTTACGTCACGAAAGCTGGAATGACAAGAAAATAGCAGAATATTACAGTAATTAAAATAGTTTAAATGCTAAAAAGATAAAAGGCGGTAAATTGTGCCGCCTTTAATATGGCAAATGCTACATTTTGCAACACGAGATTTGCTGCAGCAGAAAACAGGGAAACCTTTTGAAGGAAAAATAATAATTTAAACAACAACATCACTTTGCAAAAAAATTCAACAACAATGTGGAGCACTAACTGAATACACACAAAAAAAGTTTGTAAGCAAAACATCAAAAATCCCAAATCCTAAAGCATAATTTATACTATTGCTTTTTGCAAACAGATTAAAGTTCAAAGCTTTCTATAAGTATAGGGACTAACCATCAAACTTCATGTAAATATTCCCTTCACGGCTTTTTTACTGCTAAAAAACTTCCTTCAACCTTTTTTAAAATAAAAACTGTAATCACGCAAATACCAAACAAAAATACTATTCTTTGAATCTCTACGGAATACAATAAAAAATACTATTTTTTATGCTTGCTAATTAAATGTCGAGTACAGCAAGAAAAAGAAGTTCATTTATATAGCTTAAAGTTTTACAGTACTTTAAGAACTTGAGAAGTAAAAAGTAACTTAAAAAAGAGTAGACAAAAATATTACTCACATGATACGAAATAAAAAAAAGCTAGAAAAGGTGATGACTAATGAAGATACCTACTTCAAAAACTGCTTTTTTTGTTCTTCATGTTTGGTAGGAATACATTAGAGAAAAGAAACGGAGAGCTGTCTACGCTAAAAGTGCAAAAAACTGAGAAAAAAGAAAGTAATCAAAAATTGTAATATTACCACAAAAAAAGTTTATTACTGTAGTTACGGCAGTTATAATTTTCGTCAAAAAACTATCCATATTTTTTAGCAAACGTGATTTTTTAAAAAAAATTTTTCAGACAACTATTTTCATAGCTTTTCAATAGTTGTTTACAACTCTATTTCACATTAAAATCCCTCCGAAAAAAAATTAAGAATGAATCATCATTGCCAAAAGAAACGCAAAAGAAGAAGAAGAAAAAAAGGAACATTAATAAAAAAAAGCTATTTTACAGTTGCGCGGAAGAACAGCCAAAATTTTTGAACAAACAAAAAATAGCAGCAACAAAAAAGACTTTTTCTCTCTCTTTCATTTCCCATCATGGCCGATGCCGACCGGTCAACAGGAAAAAAGAAGAAAAAGAGAGAAGAAAGATCAACACCGAAAAAAAAGAGAGAGAATGAATCACTTACAAAAAATATATATTTAATTCACTTTTATCACGACATATGGAAAAAAAAATATCAGCTGTTTACGATTAAAATATTTTTATATTTTGCAAAAAATGAGATTAAACGTGATTGTAATAAATAATCAAATTAAGGTCGATGAAAAAAAAACAATGTTTGGTCTGAATTAGAGAAATAGAGAGAGAACAAGACCAAAAATAGATATCATGGAATAGAGATATATGAAATCGCTAGAAACGGAAATTACTAGAAAAGTTCTTTTAAATCACTAGGATGTTTAGAGTTAATTTAAAAGAACTTTCTAGTAAAAACTTAAAAAAAAACAATTAATTTATGCTCAATTTTATTAAAAATTATTACCAAACAAAAATGATCACATTTTGACTATTAAATCATAGTAATTCAATAAAACAAACAATTTTAAAGTTATTTAAAGAATGAAAACAACGCATATTTTTATGCCTTAAGTTTTCACTTAAAAGATCGCAAGTTCATGATTTCTTTTCTTCTTTTTAACTCCAAAAAAAATAAAAATATTATTGAAAAAAAAGTGAAAGAAAGGAAAAAATTTAACTCAAAAACATCATCTTCCACCATGACTTCCTATGATAGTAATCAGACGAAAAAAAAACAAGTGGCATCTTTTCGAGAACTTTTTTACCCCAGGAATTCTAAAACAAAAAACATTCCTTCAAAAAAATGTATCACTAATTTTTAAGTTTAAAAATAAAGCAATAAAAGAAACCGCAATCGTTGGAAATAGAAAAAAAAACGCTGGGAAACAAATGAAAAAAAAAGTCCACAAAAAACAAGGCAGTCTACAGCAAGGGTAATGAAAAAAAAAACTTATTTTCCCATAGCAATGAAAAAAGCGTAAAAAAAGCAGCAGTAGAAAAAAACAAAGCAAAAAAAACACGTCAACACATATAAAAAAATCAGACACTAGAAAAATGACTTCAGTCGTCTTCAAAAAGCAAGTAAGAAGAAGAAAATGAGAGCACCAGCGACATTAAAAAAATTCCGTAAACATCTTTCTTTTCTTCTTCTGTTTTTTCCCTCCAAAATTTTTCTCCTTTTTCTTTCATCCTTCTTCAAAAAAAACTTTATTTTTTCAAAAATAAAACCAAAATTTTCCATAAACAACTCTTATTTTTGTGTCAAAAATTTGAAGGTAAAAAAGAAAAAAGTGAGGAGTCGTTAAATTTCAATTGTTTGTTTTTGTTTTAAAAAAAATAATATATCCCTTTTTTGCTCCATGTTTTTTGAAAAAAATAATAAATTTCATGTAGGCATCAAAGAAGGAAGGAAGCAAAAACAAAAAAGAAAAATAAGCATGAGATAAATAAAAAGAGAGAGAGAGGAAAACGAGGTTGAAGGATGAAAGATGAAAGAAAAAAAATACAACAAAGTAAAAAATGGCTGTTTTGTTATCGAATAGAAGAGAGATACTGAGTACTCGAGTAGAAAAGCTATAAAGTGGAAAGTTTCCAAAAACAAGATGAAAAAAATTAAAATGAGCAAAACAAAGTTATGAATATAGTTAGAGTTTTAAGGAAAACAGTATGAGTTTTATTAGAAAAAAATGATTTTTTTGTTTACGAATAAAAAAGATTTCAGAAGCTAAAAAATGGAAAGCTACCAAAAACAAGCTGCAAAAGTAACAGAAGTCACACAAGTTTTGAATAACAACATATTGACTACTTTAAAACTACCAGTTTACATAAATTTATTTAAAAAAATATGCATGGTTTTTTCTTGCGAGAAGCAATAAAGAAAAACACAACAAATCGCAAAAAGAAGAGAAAGAAAACACATTTTTTTTAAAAAACACAAACAACAACAACAAAAAACGGGAGCAACAAAAATGCCGAAAACCATCTGCTATTCTATTTGGGCACAACAACAAAAATTTTTAAAAAGCATGCAAAAACGGAAGTTTGTTTGAAGTAAACAAAAAAATGCAGCAAGCAAAAAATAGCATCACTTTTACAAAAAAGAACAGATTACTGTAATAACTTTAAAATGGTAAAAATAAACAAACTCTAGTAAAATAAGCTAAACGAACAACGCAGAAGCTTTAGAAGCTATAAAATGACGCAAAACTAAAAACTTAACGCATTTTATCCTTGTCTGATGAGAAAAAAACAGTCTTACAAGATTACTGTAATAACTTCAAAACGGTAAAAATAAACAAAATTAACCAAAGACAAACTCCAAAAATAAAACCTACAAAACCAATGAACGACGCAAAAAATTGAATGAAAGCTATCGTCATTTTTTTTAGTTTTAACTGCTGAGAAAAATAGAGACAAACACGTTTGCAGAAAAAATGTTATTACTGTAATAACTTCATAACAGAAAAGAAAATAAGCAAATACAAAAAATTAAACAAATAAACAGGGAAAAAACCAACAAAAGTTAAGAAAATGACGCAAAAAATTGAAAATTATCGCATTTTTTTCTTCGTTTTTAGTTATCGAGATTCTTGAAAAAATAAAGCCAAAAACAAGATTTGCTTGTTTTTTTAAATAGACACAAAACAACTTGACATTTACCAAAAAACTACTACCAATAATATCAACAACACCAAAATAAGCAGTTTTAAAAAAAGCCTCACAATTTTTAAAGAAAACAAAGCTTTTCCTCAAAAAAACAAAACCTTTCATTTGACTGACATTCTCATTTTGTTATTTTTTAGACCTACTTTTTTTTCGGGAGGAGAAAGAGAAAAAAAGAGAGAGAAGTAGTAAACATGGTTGTGTTGATGTTGGTCATCTTTGGTCCACTAGTATTTTCCACTTTATTTTTTGTGGATAAGTCTGTCTATAAAAAAACCTCCGTCAACCGAAAACAAAGATATATTTACATATAAGCGTTTATTTTTTGTGAAATATAAATAATATACGAAAATCCTATTTACTTTATTTGGGATTCAAAAATAATGATGAAAAAATTATAAGCGTATTTATTTCCTCTATGCTGTTACTTTCAGGCTTAAAACAAGTTTTGCGTTGTTGTTTTTTTTTATTACTAATAATGCAAAATAATAATGTTCTTGTTTATTGTTGCTTTTGTGCTAGTCCCAACATAGAGAAAGGTGGTGGAATAGAACAGGAATCGGTTTAAAAAAGCTTTCATTACAAGACAAAACAGACAAAATTTTGTAATTTGTTTATTTGAATAAAAAACGAAAAAAGAGGGGTTTCTGATTCACCAAAACTAGCTGACTGTGAAGAGACGAAAACAAAGAATGAGTTAACAGAAGAAAAGAAAAACAGAAAACACGATGCTTTCATCAAAGGAAAATAGTAAACATATTTGACGTAAAAAATTGGAACATCCTCATCGCCTCTGGATAAATGTTTTCCGGTAACGTTAAAGGGATAATCAAATGAAACTCGAAATCCAAAAAAAAACCACAAACAAGTTTCTCTAGCTTTTGCTTTTTTAAGGATTTATTCCAATTTTAAATTTTCAAATAAAATAAAAAGATTGCTTTAAAAGAATTGAAAAAGTATACTGTAAAGCGTTTATAAAACGAAAGAAAGCAAAAACTATTTGCCTCTGGCAGGGGTCGAACCTACGACCTTCGGCTTATTAGACCGACGCTCTAACCGACTGAGCTACAGAGGCAGTGAAAGACAGGCTCAAAAAATTGGACACGTTTCTTTATTCCTTCTCTCTGGCAAAGAAAAAAAAAAGCAAGAACATTTTTTTCTTCGTCAAAAAAAGAGCAACAACAAAAAGTTTCTCTCTTCTTCTTTGGCGACAAATGTCAGACATTTGCTTTTTTTTTTGCTGAAAAATTTGCAGTGAAAAAAGAGATTTAGTTTTTCAACGATGAAAAAACAGAAGGTTCAAGCATCATCCATAAAAATTATCCCCGGAAAAATTAACACAGTTTTTTAAAAATCCGAGAAAACACAAATTTAAGCGATGTGAAGGTGTTCGTGAAATTTATATTAATCCATAATTAAAGTTTTGATCATTAAAGTTTTTTTAAACTTTAGTGATCAAAGCACAACAAAAAAATTGAACTTTAGATTGTTCTATTTTTATGCAGTTTTTAGTTGCTTTTAAAACTATCAAAAAAATAGCACATTGCTGCAAAATGTTTTTTTGCAATTTGTTTTTTGAAAAAGAAAACTGTTTAACAGTTTCTGTAAAAAACAGTAGAATGAAAAAGACGACAAAAGAAATTAAGAAAAAATACTTGACCAGTCTATCAAAAAATTAAATTTCCATCTCCATCAGCATCAGCATCAAAAGCTGAAAAGTTATTTTATCTCCTAAATATAATTTCTGGCCGCTCATTACAATTCTATTTCTTGCATTTTCGCTTTAACAGATATCACTAAAATGTGTAAAGAATCATAGATTATCCTCTGCTCTTAATTTGTGCAGCTTGAGTTTTTTTCAAACAAAGCTTTTTGTGTTATTACAAAAGCATACTACTGTACAAATAAAAACATGCTTTCTTTATTTGAAGAACAAACATATGTACTCGATTTGTTTTTTAGTGGTGCAGCACCGACAAAACACATATTACAAAGTTGTATTTGTTGTTTATTAAGTATTCTCAATCTTGATCCATGAACCTCAAAACAACACTTTGAAGTTCATGGATCTCTGCAAAAAGCCACTCCTCTCCAAAGCTAATAACATCAACAACAACCTTCAATGGCTGCTGCTTATATTATTTTGCAGTTAAACTTGAGGGGGTTGTTTTTTGTTTTTGTTTAAAGTTCCGGTGTTTTCCATTTTTTTGTCTGTCTGGTCTTCAATAAAAAAATATTTATTTCAATTTTTTTCAAGGTTTTCTTTTTTATTTTTTGATTAATTTTAAATTTAAAAAGTGGTTGCAAAAAACAATGAAAAATATTGTACAGTACACCAAAACACAATATCTTCGTTTCTGGGAGCTCAACTGGAAAATTACGTGAAATTGTAGAGGCATATGCTCTGTAACTTTAAATTACTAGCAAAAAAAATAAAAGCCTCAGATAATCGAAGTACACCATCACAAACTCGTTTTCTTATTTTATTGAAAAAACAACATTGTGTTGCATAGAGAATAATCTCAGAAATTTTTCTTATCATCGGCAGGGAATCGAACTTTCCGTTTACTGAGTGAAATGCAAGTGCACTAACAACTGAGCTATTTAGGCGTACACACAAAGTAGAGTTAAAAGTCATGTTTAAGTTAGATGTGAGCTCACAGTATTTCATTAAAACAAGAATATGTTTTCTGCATGATCTACAACTAGCAGTCTTGTGATCTCCCATTCTTTCCCAAACTAAAAATACATTTAAAAAATTACTTTATTTTTATATCATTGATACACTACATATTCATACAATATCACATATTTAATCAATCAATACATACAAATAAACTTATGGATTATATTCATAGCTTTGTTTCTTATGTGTTGCATCAGAAGTAGCAGCAGCGGCAGGATCAGGATTAATCCATTCACGATGAAATTGTTTCTTTAATGCATCAGTTGTTGATGAAGTTGGCCATGGTGCAGTTGTTGTTGCTGCTGAATTATTGCTACCACCTTCTGGTTGAAATTGATATTCTTGTGATGAGACAGCAAGAAGAACAGAATCTTCACGATTAATTCCAGCACCAGATCCAGGTGAAGAAGAAGAAGCAGTTGTTTGATTTTGATGAGCAGAAACTTTTGATTGTGGATTATTGATATCACTTGTTGGAATTGATTGAGCCATATTGTTTCTTTCTTCTTCTATTCCTGGATCTTGATGAGAAGCAAAATAAAATGCTGATGAAAAAATGTTTGTTGAGTGAGAGAGAGAGAAACGTTGAAGAAGACGAGATCAAAAAAAAATGAATGAATGAGTGAGTGAGTGAGAAAAGTGAGAATGGTTTTTATTATGCTTTGCATTTTTGTGTGAATGTTGGTAAACAAGAAAAATTTACATCCTTTTTTAAATACATATAAAAAACGATTAGCTATATACATAAAAAATAACATTTAGCTATTGTGAGCTCACATCTTACTCATACATGACTTTTAACTCCGTTTTGTTTGTATGCATAGGTGGCGCAGTTGTTAGCGCACATGCATTTCACGTGGTCACGTATGTGGAAAAGGAAAGTTCGATTCCTTGCCGATGATAAGAAAAAGTGCTGAGATTATGCTCTAACACAACGAAATGTTGTTTCTTCAATTATGTAAGAAAAACAAGAGCTTGTGATGGTATCATGATATTCTGAGGCATTTGTTTTTAAGCTATGCATTTAAGCGCAGAGATTTTGTTAATCTACGATTATAAGTCTTAAAAAATCAACACATTCTTAATTTTTTATAGAATAGTTGTTTTTTTTTACTTTAGCTATTGTGAGCTCACATCATAAATGACTTTTTTCAGCTTTGTTTGCATGCATAGCTGTCCTAGTTGTTAGCCACCAGCATTTAACGTTGAATAAGGAAAGTTCGATTCCATGCCGATGATAAAAACATTTAGCGGAGATTATACTCCTACATAACATCTGCTGTTTCTTCAAACAAGTAAGAACAAGAGTTTAGTGATGATGTTACCTGCTTTAGTCGGAGGCATTTGTTTTTTTATGCTATAAATTTAAGCTCACATATTTAGGTGAGAAACAATGAGGCGATGGTTACAAAAAATTTTTTTTACCGGATTAATAACTGCTTTTTTTTATTTTTTTGCATTTTTTTTAAAAGCATGAAAATTTATTTGTCATCGTTAGCACTGATTTTTCATTGTCATTTAAAATATTTTACTACAAAATTTTTTATTATGAATTCAAATAATAAGCATTTTTAAGAGGTTTTTAAAATAACAGCAACCCGTACAAGAATATTTAAAATAAAAATATATTTTAATGTTGCTTTTTCAGTGTATAAGTATTCTTCCAAATTTCTGCTAAACAAACGGATGAATGAAACCGATAAAAAACTGTTAAAGGTGAAAAAGTTCGAACAAGAAACACCCAGTTTTCTTTTCCATAAAAATCCACCACCACTGCAGAAGTTCCAACTTTATCAGATTCAAATAGATTCATAATAAAAATTGCAATATTTAAAATAATCAAAAATGTGATTGTTTGTTTTCCGGGTTGTGTTTTCTTATTTTTGCCATTAATTTTTGCTTTTGATGCTATGCAAATTAAAAAGCATTGAAGGATCGCTTGAACAATTCGAGACATATGTGCTGCGACAAGTGCAATTCCAAATGATTGCCATGGTTTTGTTCGATGAGTGATGAATAGACCCTGAAAAATTTCGAACTATTAACAACACGGAAAATAGTTCTTATATAACTTTTGGTGCCATTGCATCATTCTTACGAAACCAAAAAAAAAGAAAGAAAACGCTTTTTTAGTTATTATGAGCTCACATCTAACTCATACATGACTTTCATTTCTGCTTTGTCTGTATGCCTAGCTGGCTCAGTTGTTAGCGTGCTTGCATTTCCCTCTGTAAAAGGAAAGTTTGATTCCATGCCGGTGATAAGAAACATTTTCTGAGATTATGCTCTAGCCTCTAAGGCAAAAAAATTGTTTCTTCCAACATGTTACATGTAAGAAAACAAGAGCTTGTGATGGTTCTCTCTTTTTCTGAGGCATTTCTTTTTTTAGGTTACAAATTTGAGTCATAGTTGCTAATTAGCATAACAAAACTTTGCTTTTTTGATTTTGGTTTTAAATAGCGCTATAGAAACATTTAAAAACCGAAATTTTGTTAATAATAAAGTTTTACGTTTGTGTAAATAGTAATGCATCATACTGTTTACAGAAACATATCACAGCAGAAAAACAAATTTTTTAATTATTTAGCATGTCCTCATGAACCCTAATATTTTAAAAAGCTTTTCTTGGTACTCCAGTGAGCAGTAATTTCAATTATTATTTAAAAAATGCAGTAAAAACTTACCATTAAACCAGAGATTGAGAAACACATTTCACCAATTAAACCAATTGCAAGCAAAATCAAATCCAAAAGCTCCTAAAATTACGATTATATTTTTTCATTCCCTATAATGCTCAAATGCCAATAACATACTTGATTCGAATGTGCAACATGATGGATATCATGTGAATCATGGTGTTGATAGTTCAATAATCGTATTCTCCAAAGTGCAAACACACAAGCAATAATTCCAATACTATGCTAAAATATGTTATAAATTAAAGGTTGGTAACAAAAAATTTAAAAAAGAATAAACGGCAGCTATCAAGATAAAAAAACAATAAACGAATAAGCTAAATAGAGGTACTTGATCACAATAAAGCTATGTCGCCCTTCTAGTTAAAATGCTGTAAAAACATACTTGAATAATATCAGTATAGTTATAAACATTAGAAGCATCCAAATATTTTCCTTGTCCAGAATCACCAAAAAATAAAGCCATTGAAACAAAAGTTCCCGTTAAAAATGCATAACCAGCAAATAATCCTAAAAATTTTTGATATTTAATTCAAGCATTTTAGGCTATTTTTGCTAAACAAGAAAAAAAGAAATCAATATGGCTTGTCCGTTTTGCGTGTTTTTCTCACAAATAACTTACCAAATAACATTTTCGAACAATGAATTCGTATTGTATTTTTATGTTGAAATTTATGAACAAATTCTTGACTTTGAATTCTTTCAATATTGTGCCAAACAATAAACATGACAGCTGCGGCAATTAAATTGTATTCAACAATTGCAGTATAAAAAACTTTTGTGAAACTACCTACAAAAATTGTTGTTTAAATTATCATTTATCGAAATTATAAATAGCGCTGGAGAAGGGCAGTTAGTTTTTAGAGACGATTTTATAAAGCAAAATGAAGCTTAAAAGGGGGTCAACATTGTTTATGACCTCTAAGCAAGTAGTAAACAGAGCTCAAAGAAATTAAAATTGGAGTTTTCATTTGGATAATGCAAAAAATTACGATTTTATAAACATAAACAAATTTAATTTGGATCAGAAAAAGCTGACAATATTCGATATAACTATAAACCTCATTGCTGGGTAACAATAAAAAACATCTTACCAAGAAGCATATCAATTCTATCATTTGCAGAAAGATATTGGTCATCTGTTGCCATAACAGCAGCAGCTCGAACAATTCGATTTAAAATTGGTTCATCAACAGTCTCATTACTATCATTTTCTTCACTTGAATCCAGCAAAGAGCCAGTGGTAGCGTATGCATTAGTAGTAGTAGCTGTTGTTAAATATGATGCAGCAGCTGCTGCTGATGTGTAATAAGCATTGGAAGTTTTATTTACCTTATATACTTTTCTGAAACCAAAAAAATGTTTTTAACTTTCTTATGCAGTAATAACATACCCAAGACTGCTTTCATTTAATTGTCCCTTAGCAAAAACAAATTCAAATGCAATTCCAACATTAATAGCAAAAAGATGCATGGTACCAAATCGACAAATAAAATAATGTTTTGGATCAAATAGCTGTAAATTTATGGGAGGTTTTTAAAGACTAGATATCTAAATATGTATATGTAACTTACAGTTGTACTACAATAAACAAAATGTGTTTGAATAATAATAAAAATTGTTTTAACGATATTTGATTGAAAGTATTGACTTCTTAATGAAGCAGAATATGCATAAAACACAGCTGTTGCAATTGCAAATACTAAAAAATTATTTTTTACATTTTAATAATAAAATTTTTAAGGATTGTTTCATTATCATGTAAGATTTCTCAACAAAATCTGTGAGCTTTATAGCATAAAAAATAAATGACTCAGAATAAAATCCCTCATACCATCACAAGCTCTTGTTTTCTCACATGTAACATGTTGGAAGAAACAATATTTTGTTGCCTTAGAGGCTAGAGCATAATTTCAGAAATTTTTCTTATCATGCTCATGGAATCGAATTTTCCTATTGCGGAGTGATATGCAAGCGCGATAACAACTGAGCCAGCTAGGCATACAGACAAAGCAGAAATGAAAGTCATGTATGAAATGGATGTGAGTGTACAGTATTTAAAGGTAAAAAAAACAACTATGCCAAAAATAATCTTGTAAGAATCTGTTAATTTTTTTGACAAAGCAAAGTAGCTAAATTTGTGACCTTAGAGTTAATAGCATAAAAAGAAATGCCTCAAAGGAGTAAATCGTACCATCACGAGCTCTAGTTCTTATTGAAGAACTGTTGCAATAGAGCATTATCTCAGTACAGTTTTTTTATCATCGGCATGGAATCGAACTTTCCCTTATCCAAGTGAAATGCAAGCGCGTTAACAATTGCGCCACCTATGCATACAAACAAAACGGAGTTAAAAGTCATGTATGAGTTAGATGTGAGCTCACAATATCTAAGAATTTTTTAACAAAGTGATTGTTTGTTTTTTTTTTGCTTGATCTAATTAACTTTTGGAATATTTATAGTACTCAAGGATAAGAAATGCCTCTTCATTTTATTTTTTGCAGCTTCAAAGCGGAATGATAACATTGATTAATACCGATATCATTCCGCCTTGAAGTATTCTCGTATTTCCCGATTTTAGGTACATTTCGTTAATGGTGAATTTTCTTAAAAATATAAGCTCACAACAGCAACAAAAAGTGATTTGCAGTTATAAAGCGCTTCCAATTTCCCTATGTTCTTTTTTCTTTTTTTCTACTTACCAACTGCACCAAGTCTCAAATATAAGCATCCAACATGCGGCATTAACGTACTATGATCAATAACCATATCATCATTTCCATTTTCAATTTGTTTTCGAAACAATAATTTTCGTTTTAGAAAGTGAATAACAGCTTTACATTTTGGCTGTTTTAAAAGTAGCACAATATAACAATAACCAAAAAATATGAATGAAACTATACAAGTATAATAACTTAATTGTGTATGACCCGAAAAGTATGCATCTATTGCATCCTTATCACGTATATCACTGACCCATTCCCATAAAAATAACATTATTGCATAAACAATCAAAATGAGGGCATACAGTGCAGTAATTAAGCCAACGGCATAGTTTCTGAAAAGATAAAAATAGAAAAAGTAGAACAAAGCTTGAATATTATTGACAAGGTTTTTTAACAGGAGGCATTCAATGCATGTATCTCTTGGAGATCACGGTAATATACAATCAAAATGTCCGTAACATCAAAATTACGGTTACTTCGATCACCGAAAAGTTCAGCCCGAGTTTGCTATTTTTATTTTAAGCCGTGATTACCAATTACAGTAAGATTTGTACTTACCTCGCATAATGATTATATGTCCACGGATTGATTTCATCTTCTTTAGATGATGCTGTTGATAATGGTGTTTCGGTTGCTGTATTACTGTGGTGATTATCGGAGCTTGTTAAAGTTATTGGTGGAATAACAAGTGATAAATTGGGTTTTTGATGATTTTCTTCTTTCACAGCATTTTCAGCATTCTCCTTTTGGATGGTTTTCTCTTCGTTTTCAGAAGATACTTCACTATGTGGCGGTGCCATTGTAGTACTGAAAAAATTGTTAATTTGAAAAAATTTTTAAATCCAAAAATCGCGCTACAAATCAATATTATGTTAATATAGTTACAGTAATCCTTCTCACATGATTTACAAATCTAATAAAAAATGATTGCCCGCTAAACAGAAGAAGACCCAAAAATAAATCATGTAAAAACTTGGTATGTAATGGTGTTCTGTTACCAAAGCTACAGTAACCTTAGGTAAAGTTGCTCGCAATGTTGCTCAAAAACTTCTCATCTACAAAAAAAATCAACAAATATTTATTTGCAACCGCCTACCGTACTCTCATATACAATTTATGAAAAAAAATGTACTTAAAAAAAGAATTGTTCTATGTATTTGAATTGCGGTGTGACAATTGACAACAAAAAAAATGAACAAAAGAAAGCGAGATAAAAAGTTAAACAAACTAAAACCAAAAGAAATTGTTTCACACAAATTTTCAACAAGTTCACGTAGTACTTCTTACAGGTGCATAACTCTTTTTTTTCTTTTTGTTGTTAAAAAATAAATAAAAATGAAGGAAATAAATAAAGTCAAATGGCGTTTTTTCCAGCATTAGACTTTAAAAAAAAGACGGAAGCTGAAATCCACTCTTTTTTATTTACTTAAATTCCTTTTCTTGAGAGAGTTGTTAACAAAAATCTTTCACAGTTTTTTTTAAGAAATAAAGAAAGCATTTTTATGTATTACAATATTTACTCAACCTTTTTTTTCAACGTTTTGTTGGAAACGTATTTTGATTGTTAAACAATAAATTCTTGTTAAAAGGGTAGGTGCATTTAAAAAAATAGAGGGAATGTGGTGTTTATGTTGAACATTTTTATTACAAAGTAAGGGATTTAAATTTGAGGGGGTTGAAATTTTGTTTACTATTTAATATAATACGTTTTTTCAAATCGGACTACAAGTTTGCATAACTTTTACTCTGAATCGTTTTTAAATTTTGGCGTAAATGTGTTTTTCCAGAAACAGCAATAGTTTCCAGTATATAAGTATGATATAAAAATCAGAAATGAAAAATAAGACAAAATTATGCTTTTGGCTCCGATTTTTAGTTTCTAAAAGAAGAATAGCAAAATAGTTTTTTTTTATCACTGTGCCAGCGATCACTCTTTTTGTGAGAAAGAGTGATCAACTGTTCTCTTTAAGGAAACCATAAACAATAGCATTCAATCAATTTTTTGTGTTACATACGTGCTTGTGAATTTAAAAATATTCTGTAGTCTAAGATACCAAAAAAATATATACAACCCAAACGAAATGCCGTTCACAAAGCATCACGAAGCAGTAGCAATATGTGCTTCAAACATTGGTTTTTTTATATAACTTATAATTTCTTCTTTAATTAGCTATCTCTAGAAAAATGGAGATTTCAAGATTTCAATAAAATTTTGGATATTAACATGACTCAACTTTTTGTTACTTTCTGCTTATGTACAGTACTTATACACTATAGTTTTCTTGAAATGATATAAAAAATTGTTGATAAATGTTTTACTATTGGCAATGGCAATTTACATATGCAAGGATTTTTGATTTATTATATTTGATAGTTAACTGAAAAATGGTCAAAAACTACCATACCTTGATATTATGATATTTTTATTCTTTTTCAAAAAAATTATAGAAGATTCAAAAC